>JBBMKB010095218.1:0-10872 GCA_037833945.1 Alaria marginata | reverse complement strand
ACTAACGGTATCACGTCTCCTACGTCCGTCGTGTCCCAAGCCCGACTACTGGTACCGATACCGGTGATGCACCCGCAACTCTTGCAGTAAGCCCAACGCGCCAGTCAAAGGGCCTTTCGCACCCCTTGCTAACACACACCCTTGTTACCACACCCCCTGTATTCTGGCCAGGTTATATCCACACTCACTCCATAGCAATCATTGATATACCGGTACCGTGATCACGCCCTCTCGTTACCACACCCCCCGCAACCTGGCCGGGGTCTGTTAACTCTACTTATCAACCAATAATAATGCCGTTTGCACACCCCCTCGTTATCACACCCCCTCGCTACCACACCTCCCGGCTACGGGGCTCTCGTGCATGGTGTTTATGACCGGGGATGCGTTAGATAACACACCCCCCTACAACAGCACACCCGGTGATACTATTTTTAAATGTCAAAATGTTATCACCGGGGTGTGCTTTCTTCCGTGTTATACGGTATACCAGTACGGTTCTACGTTCTACGTTACATTTGAGAAGGGCCTCTTTTTCTTGTGGATTCTTCTGTAGACGGGTGGTCGTACTGAGAGAACCAAGGTAACAGACCACACGCCGTTTGGGGGGCTGAGTAAAACCGAAACTTCGCGTTCGATTTTTTTTTCTTCTTTGTATTTTGCTTCAGTTGTACCCTGGAAAGGTAGATTTCGGTAAGGATGAAAACAGCCATTTTCGGTATATTTATTTTCCTGACTTCAAGAAAACCACAGTCATGCTTGGCACGATGTTCAAAATGAAAACGCGAGCGATTGTGGGGATAGGCTGTACGATCATCTTACAACGTGTTTGGGTGAAAAACATTCATTTTTGATAGCCTTCCACTCGTTAAGGATGCCTAGAGGTAAAAGCCCCTGTTTCGTACCTGGTAGTTAGATATACGAGTTCTGCCCCAAGAATAAGTCACCAGTAATACAGAAAAAACTTTTGGTGTGTGGGGACTGCTGCGATGTGCTTCTGAGTGTGACGCTGAGAGGGGGCTCTTGTATTTTGAAGATCCCACTATTATTGCCAACACCGGAAGGGACGCCATAGGCGTGAAACTCTTCGAAGGGACTTTCAGACCACAGTTCTTTGACACAGACAAGATTGATCACGCAAGCGAGCTGATCACCACCGACTACAATTGGCGTACCACCAGACAAGCAGACTGCAGGTTTCCCCTAACCGCCAGAAGGGGAGCAGCGACCGCGATACTGGCAAAATGTTCCTCGCCTCCATTGGCAGGAGAGGCCTTGTCGGGGTTGTGGGCAAAGGGGTGATTGGCGGCCAAAGCCAGTGGACGGCCGATCCAGGGAACTGGACCTCAAAAGGGTCTAGGTGCGCTTCCGGGGAATACCTAGCCCAACATGAAGTGAGGCCAGTTAAGACAGGATCCAAACCGGGGGTGGCGAGAGGCAGATCAACCGAGCAGTCAGCCCACGTGAAACCGTCATCCCCTACCCCGTCAGTCGCGTCAGCACCGCCAACGCCAGCGACACTACAATAACACGAGGCGCGCCGCCACAGTCCAGGCTGCTATCCCAGGCGAGACAGCAAGCACGGAACGCAACGTAACGCGGGACTCTTCCCTATACCTGATATGTCAGAGAGCGGAAGTGCTGGGCGACACCCCCCGATTGGTACAACGGCAGAAGGAGGACGCGAGTCTGGGCCCCATCGGGGGCAGACCGCGAGGGGGGGGCGACCAACACACGACGCGTGCTGTGATAGAGGTATTAATACTACTTACTATTAGTATAGCACTGTTTGGCTAGAATATTTTCTGAATGGCGAAGTTCGTTAACCCAAAATCGTCGAAATGTCATTCTTGTTTGTGCAAAATGAGCGTTTTGTACCTGGGCCACGGGTGGTTTGTTAGTCAGATTGCACTTTCATATTGCTCCAAATAGGATTTTGGATGAGGTAGAGAAGTCCTCAAGTGAGGCTCCAGAAATATAATGGTTGGTGCACCTTTACCGTAGCATGTGTCAAATTAATTAATTAATTAACACACCGCAGGCTATGTCCTCCACGATAACGGCCTGCGTTTGAGTGTGCCCCGGGAGGAGGCACCGAGGTTGGACATTGCTCGAGCACAGTGCCGGGGGTGGTGACACTCGTTCGCTGTACCTACAGCCACCCAGGCATGGCGCGCACCACCGTGTGGATTAACCGCAAGTACAGATGGGGTACCGTAGCGCAGGACGTCTTGGAGTACGTGCTACCGTGTGGGGGCCGACGGAGGACGAGAGCGAGAAGCCAACGAGTGGCCATGACACCTGACTGCGGCCTTGGGGAAGTCTCGAGAGGGAACACGAGGGCAAGCAGCAGGTTCTCACCGCAGCGAATATGTACCCCCTGATTATGGTGGATCAGGTGGTGGGTCGGGCTAGCAGGGTCGAATTTGCTTACCTGTCAAGACTCTAGGAAGTATGTGGGCGCGGCGAGGAAAATCCTGTAAAGCCGTTGCATCTATTCGGCGCGCCGCTGTCGATAAGCAGCGATGTTGGGGGGATATTAACCATCAAGTTTGTCACCAATCTGTGCAAGTGGCTGACGGTACAACTGAATATTGGTTCCGCTGGTCATCCTTGCAGTCGAGGGGCCGATAATACGTTACGTGGGTGGCTCCAGGAGGTTTTGTTGGAGCTCTGCAAACCTTGGTTGGGGAGAGTAGGTAGGAGCGGTCTGCTGGGTTAAGAGGACTACGCCAGACCTGCGTTTCCTCTCGCGCGGAACATCCGTGAAGATCCTGTTTGGCTACGACGCGCAAACAAACCAAGACACTCAGACTACCGCACTAGACGGTGACAGTTTTTGTACCGGCCTGTACACAATTGTGGCGGAGGAGAACAAGACATTCTTGGAACTGCAGGCAGTCGCACGCTACGGCAGGGGTGCACGCAGGTTTGCTGAAGCTCATCTCTTGAGGAAATCTCCCTACCTCATCCAAACTACGAGCTTTGAACAAGTATACACACTGAACCCGCTGAACGAGCTCATGTCCTACAATAAGTACGCGATGAATGATACGGCAACACGAAGTGGGGTTCCAAGGGTGGGGGTGGCAGTTTCTCAGTTGAGGAGCCCCGCCAGGCAGAGTTAGTGTTAGTGTGGCCAAAAGGTGCTACCATTTTCGAAGCACGCGTCGCGAATGTTGAAAACTCGGCAGGAGGACAGGAACATGCGACGCGTAGGCCACGACGCAGCCAATAAGGGGCACTCCTCGGGCGAGCAAGCACGAGTGAGAAGACTGATGTTGGCAAAGGAGGCGGACATAAAGACGGCGCGTGAGAGCATTCACGCCAAACTAACACACGAGCACTGGGCGTGGGCGTGGCAGTTGACAGCCCTCGCATTACAGCGCGTCGGCTACCAGGCTACATTAACCAGCCGCCGGAAAAGGACGATGATTGTTTAGGAAGCAAACATGAAGACATTTCACGCGCGGCTAGAGTATCTACGCCACGCGTTCAAGGAAGAGTTTCCGCGTCTGGCTTGGGATGCGGACTCGGAATTGGCAAACGCCTCGACGGTGGCGGCTCAGCTGTACACCCTGACCAACCGGTAAGCCATTGGAAGCACTGGAGACGGACGGGAAGGGTGGTACTGAGGGCAACACCAAATTGGGATAGGGTCGGAGTACCTACAAGACGAGGAGTACGGGATGGCTTCTTCCTGCTTAAACTCGACAACTTCCATGCCCTGTGGGAAGCGTACAAGGGAAGGGACCCCCACCCCCGGCCGCCGGAGTCACCTTCGAAAGGGGAGTGCGGCCAACGGATAAGAACAAGACATATGCAATTTCTCCGACCGGCGCAAAAGGCTAAGTGGGCGTTTGTGGGGTCTGATGAGTCAAGTCAAGTGACGGGGGGGGGATATACGATCTCCAGACATCGTAAGGTCCAGTGCGGTACCCCGGCGTAGACTCGGAGGAGGTTAGTCGCCGCGAAGAGAGGGGGGCTGAAGATACCGGAACGCCGACGGTCGGGGAAACGTTCCGCCAGCCACAAGCGGCGGATCGGCAAGGGTGGGCGGGAGGCGTACCCGGCTGCTGGGGTGCCCGGCTTTACTCCAACGCACCCATCCGTCGGGCAGGGGGGGGTGCTACAGCGCCGTGATGCATCGCGGAAGTATGAAGAATTTTGAGTCCTGCACGAGCCGGTACCTCATGGAGGGTTTCTTGGTGCGCGCAGAGATTAAGCTGTCGGGCGCTTCCTGTTGGAGCCTCTAGTGGTTGGGGAAACGTTTCTGGATGGGACACGCCTTGTTGGTGTGCGGAAACATTAACACGCAGTTTTACGAAAGCCAACCCGGCCACCACTAAATACCACCGAAGAAGAAATGCAGAGCAATACCCTGTGATAAGTGGTGCCCGTCTTATCAGCCCCTCGCCAATCGGGTCTCGCCGTGCCCGTCACCGCGTTCGCTACTTCGTTGATTGTCCATTTTGACTGTTACGACTACGGCGATACTTCACTGTTGTCCACTGGATCCTGACGTTTCTACAACCCTGCAAGAAAAAAGGCATATCGTCCGAACTAAACAGCGGGTAAGCCAGTCGCATATGAATGTGTGGGTATACATTCCCTTCGTGGCCTAACGAGTGACGCCTGCTGTCGCATGTAAACATATGTAGTGCGTACTACACTCAGGAGTGGCCATACAATGTACTCCTGCGTCACAGTACTGGACGATCCGTATCGACTGTTTTAAACGACCAACTCTGTTGGGACTGTTCGGCGAGGCGTTTTTTTTTGCGCATGTCACAGCTCCTCCGCCGTGCCAAGGTTACTGGCGTAGCAGCGCCGGTATCTCAACAGCACCCCCTACGTACCGCCCTGCCGAAGCGATGGCCGTACCGCCAGTTTGTATGACCAGTGGTACACTAAAAATATAGTACGAGTACATCGTATAGAGAAGGCGAAGGTGAAATTCGCTGTATGAATACACCAGCAGCAGCAAGCATTTTACTTAGCAGCAGCAACTACTTAGAGACAAACGTGAAGGTGACAAAACTAACTATTGGAAACTGTTTTAAACCCGTATTTCGATCGAGGGCAAGCACGACGACCTCTCAGACTCGGAGAGACCCTCGCGCGGCGTGCGCGTGCTGTGCCAAGTCGGGAGAAGCTATTATCGCGAGTCGACGCCACCGTGAACGAAAACGCTAGACATAAAAACTAAAACGTAGACTCGATGGAAGCATTACCCTGGTTTACGCCCCTCTTCCTTCAACAACCGCAGGACGGCAAGACTCGTGATCGGGTGTCCCTGTCCTTCTTTGCCGACTTCCCCTCAATCAATCCCGCCTAAACCGTCACGGCCACACACTCGGTGCAACTGCCACGCTGAAGACCTTGACCCCGTCTGGATTGTGTGCGACTTCCGCGTGGGGTGAGCTTAGATATCGATCGTTCATAAACATTCCTGGAAGGAAGAATAAAACAACGAGAAACAAAAACACGGAACTTGAGAACGAAGTCTAGCTCTTGTATAAAATAGAAGACCCCGCAGAACGCCAACAAAACGTTCAGATGCAGGAATCGTCCCAGGAGAGGCTCCCACGTCGATACGATGCTAGTTGGTACATACATCGGGATGGCGCAACTCACGTACCACTACAACAAGGCTGGCTCATTTTGTAGTGGCCACGGAATAGGCATTACTCATCGTTGGGATGGTCAACCTCAATTGTTCGGTGCTTCAGAGCAAACATTCACAGTACCCTATGCCCAAGGTACAGAGACGCAAAGCTTGTCCCGCCCTGTATACGTCACAAGTAACAAAAATCTTGCGTGGCAGCCATAACATAATGCGACTATCCTTCTCCTATACGCGATGTGCTGTCGGTCGTACCTTTGTGAGTAGCGGGCTGCGCAGGCTTTCCAGCTATTGACTCCATTGTTGCTCTACCGTATACACTTCAGCGCGCTCAATCTTTCAGACCGTAGTTCGTGCCCATTTGGTCGGTAAAAAACAGCAAGGGCCAGGCGCAGCATCCTCGCTCATGTATACGAACGCTGGCTGGCAGCCCGTCTCGCGAACGTTTCGACGCTTGACCTACTCATGTGTCGGTTGTCTGGGTTGTCCATCGGCGGCAAGAGGGTATCGTTCGACTAATTGCATAGTTGCCGTGATCATAAAGTGTCTCCATGCCAGGATGGAAAGTCAGAACAACACCCAACGCGCGAGGAAACTCACAACCAAAGCACGAAAATTTGGTCCGGAGGACGTCCTGACCGCCGTTTGTTGTGCATGTTTATTGGCGAGTAGCAACAAGTAGAGGACGATGCACAGCGCGGTGGCAGTGCAAAGCCAACCCATCCCCTCGCCCGCGTCGCCTTCGAAAAGGTGGAAAGCCCCGCGCTTTGCCGTCGACGCACGTGGGGCTATCCTCGCCCAGGATTCCTACCAGCAGCACCTGAACACGTGACGGAGGTCGGCGGGCGGGCGTAAGCACTCGTGGTGGCGCCAAGAGCACAGACAATAAGCTTCGGGCTAGTTCACTAGCGTTACCATGATCCCTATCCCGCGAGTAGTGACATGTGACCACTCCGTCGGAAAGGGGAAACCAGGGAAATCTCGAACAGAGAGTACGGTACAGTGTCGTCCTCCGTAGGCTAGCCAACCCGCAAGTTAACAACGCTGCACCTCCTGTAGTCCAAGTGAACGAAATGGTTGCATCTGGGAGGCGAACACTGGTGGCCACCCAAAACACGCACCATCGGGAACATCGTATTCCATATTTGCGGCCTTATGTACGCTCCCTCCTTGTCTCGCCATGTTTACCAACAGACCAACGCTACATCAGGGGGGGGTACCCCCATTTTCCCTCCCAGACTCCAATATACCATGTTGGCGCAACGTAAGACAACGCTTCCATGGCGGTGGATATCGCGAACATGCAAGATGTGAATGCTTTGGACGTGACAATCAATAGGGTACCCGCTCGCGCGAGGGGCTAGGATCCTCTCAACGATCGAGGCGCAATAAGGGACCCTCCTACAGCAGCGTTGTTTCAACTCATTAGCGCGCTGCTGCCCCACCGTCGCCCTTTCCGGTTGTCCTCGGTCATGACTGCTACCACCGCTCACCAGTAGGAGGCAGTCGAAGGAGGGAGAGCATGCCTGTTATTCACGATGGCGAACAGTCGACGTGACCGGCTCCAGTGGATGGTGGCGAGAAATCGACGCGACTACCGCACTATTCTCCGCACGTTCGCAGCGTAGTAGCGACGAAAATTCCGACCTTATGCCCTGTGTTGTCGGAGGCCGTGCCGCAAAACGAGTCACCGATGGTGCGATTGGCCAAGGGCTTCACTTCAGCCTTGTTGAGAAATAGAACCATCAGCATGTCATGCTCGATCGTGCGGCCAGACCACGACCCACCGGCATGCCGTTTTCGTCGGCCGATCACAAACTCGGCATCACCACGAGTCCTGAAGGTGCCGTTATATCTGCTCGGATTAATGTTACACCCGGTCTCGCCACCAACTTTTACGGGGCTTTTCGAAGCTTCCATGCACGTCGCCTTCTGCAGCCGGGAAGTCGGGTCACTCAGAAGTTGTTCGAGGAGGCTGGCTTTCTCTGACGGGGTTCCGGTCCTACCCCAACAAACGGCGCACAAACCAGTGAAGGCAATTATGTGCCCAAGTATACACAGACTCGTCTCCGAAAACTGCCTCATCGAGCAATCCATCGCGGGCGCTTGAAAATATCCAGGGTATCCGCTGATGGTTCCGTTAACCTCCTCATGCGTGAAGGCGCTGTGCTGCAGCGACACGTTGGACATCAACTGACACGACCCTTTGGCGGGGTGAAAGCTCCAACTGAAGCAGACTGCATTAAACATGCAGTCTGCGTCATCGATGTTGCTGCACAATGCACAGCAGTTCAGCCAGTCTAGTGGACCCCTAGTGACTCAGTTGGCAACCTCGTTAACCCTCTGAAAGCTATGTTGCGGGTTCGAATCTCTTCGGAGTGAAAAAATCGCAACTAGTGCGGAAAGTGATACTTTATTCGTGACTGAACAAGATTCGACTTACAATGTTGAGGGAAAAGGACGGCTGAACTCCTCTCGCGATTCAAATTAAGCCAAGCACCGCAGGAAGAAAGGTGGAGGGAAACCTTCTGTGTTTACCTTCCCCCTGTGTGACCCCGGCTGGTGCGTCAAAAACATTCGGCTCCCAGAATAATGGAACGAAAACACAACACAAATGGGGGGGCATTGAGCACGACGGGAGCGTCATCCCACGGTAGGGGTGCAGCAATAAGTTTCTGAGCTCCTGACATGAGGAGCTCAATATCTCACCCTTAACATGACTTCCAAGATTTTTGTTCACGCAACCCGATCAGCATTTCTATCCGCCAGTCCTAAAACAAATGCACTCGTAAAATGATCATACCAACCGGTAGTTGCTCACTTCAGGATCTCAACCGGTCAGCAACGCTAGACCCCAAAAAGTGCAACCCCTACCGTGGGATGACTCGGGATCACCTTACGACTGTCCGTACGGTAGCACGCTTCCCCATCGTGCCTCGCAGCGGTATCCATCGTAGCGTTATTTAAAAAAAGTACCGGCATCTCTCCACGATTGAATCACGCTGTCGTGCTTCAACCCTTCTGGGACGTAGGGGTCCTCGCCCAAGCAATCGTCAGCCGACGTGACCTGGTCCCAAACATGTGGTGAGTATCATACGGACGGAAGAGCACCAACCATGTTCGTCTTCATTTTGTTTTGGTAGGATTTTGAGGATACGGACGGAACGGTTCTAGTTCGATTCGGTACTATGTGGAGGATGCGGACGGAAGGATACGAAGTATGTTCTGTTAAATGTCGCCTCGGCAGTTTGGGGACTGAGTGCTATGTTGCGGCGGTGAGGTGGGAGATACAGTACAGGCAACACCGGAAGGGCCTCTCGACACGACGAAAGGCGCAAAACGGTGGTCGTTGCGTTTATCTCGTCCGTGAATGGTCCCCACCCCGGTATGGAATATGTTTGTCATATGTGGCGTCAGCAGGGTGTAAATGCCGAGAAAATCTGAGGGGCTACACGCGTGAACTGGACGTTGCTCTACTTTTTCAAAGTAGGACCACTGCTTTTAGTTGGTGTGAAAAACGTCCCTGTATTGGGATGATGGGTCCGACTATCAATCGCCCCTGATACCCATATTCGGAGCAGCGCGCAAGCGAACCAACCCCACGACCATTAACGTTGGTAACCTTATCTTCATAACCGTGAGCAACGTTGCACATAAACATCGGAAATACATCCTCAAACAATCGTAATTGTTTACGTATCATAGCACCATGTTCTGCCGTACACTGCCCCCTGTGCACAGTCCTCGTCCCCGAAGTGCCCGCCGCACCTTTTCACGTATGTTCTCCGGGGGTACCTGTCCGACGGCGAGTTCCACAGGAAAAATATATCGCACATCCACGCAGCATGTTAATGTGCATATTGTCACGGTCAGTTTGACACCACTTCACCAATGGATGCCCCCCCTCAGTAAAATGGGGTACCCGACTCTACCCTCTGAATTTAGTTCCGGGGCGTAAAACTTACGACAAGGGTAGGCCGACCAGGCTGAGACGAGAACATAGATGCCAGGCGGTGCATGACGGGTTCGTCACACGCCGCACGACAGGAATGCTCAAATAACAAAGAATCTCCCCGGGACATGGGGATAGCTTGGTTTCATAGAGTGTCGACAGACAAATCCGACCGGGGCAGGTGGGCTGGTCAGAACCCCGGACGCTTCCCTTGGAACTATGGTTAGTCCGGACAACAGGGAGTTCCTATGATATGTATATATGAGCGAGCAGGTCGACTCCAAGTGACCTACAGTAGTGGTATCCCCTTGCAGTAGTAGAGGGAGACGATAGGCCGACCCAGCGCTGACTTTCTTATCTGGAATATATTGCGCCCACACCGATTTCGCTGAAACGGCTCCAGAATTTTGTTGTTTCCCTGTATCTGTCAGTCTGCCTTTCCCATGGCCCTGTCTCTTAGTTTTATTCGGTATCCTGTACTGCTGTGTTTCCTGGCGGGACTAAGGCGAGGGCGTGTACCCCACCCAACCTCTAGCCCTACCCCAAACTTCACCCTGTGATCCCGCCCCCACCCCCAAGCAAAACCTGCCAAAACTGACAAGAAAGGCGGTTGCGCCGCTTTTACACATGCTGAGTGAGAAAAACTCGAAAACGTCTGAGCTACCGACCACAATAATAGTCGTTAAACTACCCTTGCGACCTGATTCTAGCTTCGACTGTCATGAACAGAGCTGGGCCAATCAAGAACATGTGGCTTGTCGGCATTGGTTCCGGGGGAAATATATATTGTTCTTCCGTACACGTCTTACTTATTGTCTACACGTTTGCCCGCCATTGGTTTGGACGTTTGGTTTATTGGAACTTCAGTGAAGAGGTGCAACAGGTAACAGGTACCATATGTGGGCTTGCGATATACCAGGTACGGAGATTGTGGCACACATGCACCACAGGCGGGGTACGACACGACCGATGTGTTCCTGCCCGAAATTCTCTCTGGCGCGTACGCATAATATTATCGAAGTATGAGAAAATATGGGTTTTGTACGTACGTAAGAAGTTTGACCAATCAGATCACTGCAGTAGTTCATAGTCGTATGAACGATATAGCCTTGGGTACACACCTGGCCCAGTTGTGTGAGCGACGACCTGCACGTGGAACGCGTACGGGAGCAGAGTCAGAGCTACAGGTCCAAGGTGTGATACAGACTAGTTTGAGTTATATATTATAAAAAATTAAAAAAACACTCCAGCTGTGAGATCGAGGATTTCGTCGAAACTCACTTCGCAAGCTGTG
>JBBMKB010095196.1:0-10874 GCA_037833945.1 Alaria marginata | reverse complement strand
TACACCCCCCCCCCCACCCCAAACACAACTTTTTGGTTATTCAAATATTATTGAGCATCATACTCCCCAATACATACGGTACTTGTGTGCATTAATTGTCACAACTCCTCAATACATACAGTACCATATTGAGGATCATTTTGCAGTACCAAAAAACATAGGCCACTACAGAGAGAAAATCACCGAAATTGGCTTGTGACGGGTGGGTACGTACCCATATAAGACCAGCAGGGGGTGTCGTTTTACGGATTATACAACACCACTTTTGCGTTAAATGTTCGTGACTTCCGTGCGAAACCACGTCTTTCCCAACTTTTTGTTTCTGCTTGATTCTATAAGATGAGTTTCAGTCGTTTTGTTCATAGTCTTCTGAGTGTTATTTTGGTACTATCTCTCGATTATTTCTTGTCGTTGGAGCCCGGAGTGACACGGCTCAGTAGGGTCCATGACTAACACCGTGTCTACTTTAAGTGCTATACCGCGTAATTTTGAGCTGTGCATGACGCATCGATCTGTTAGATATGTGGTGTCGTCCTTGAAGCTCAGTCAATTATCGCCTGCCTACGTATCTCCACCCACACGAGCGTAGGCTGCTGCGTACACCGCTGCGTCGTATACAATTATCGCTGACTGATATATGGCCACCCCCTCGCCTTTTTTTTTTCTCCAGCCACATCGCGGCTGGCTGCCGACCTCCCTGGTTGTGCCGCCAACATGGGTGACGTGGGCACAAGTGGCACAGGGTACGCCGTCGACGACCAGGGCTCTCCGTCGTCAGTCGAACCCGGTCCGTCGTCAGCCGACCCCGGTGACGCGGCCGAACGAGGTGATTCAGATGCCGCTGTCGCCCAGGACGCCTCTCCGGCCGTTCTTCCTCCATCCGTGCTCTCCCAGATTGACGCTAGTTTCGACGAAGCAGGAGTCAACTATCCGACTTCTCCGACGAGCGATGCGTCGGTTGCTGGCGACGACTGGGAGTACTGCACTGATCCAGGTGTCAAAGAACCGACGCCATCCTCACCCGTACCGGGATTAAATCTCGAAGAGCCTGAACCCGACCAGAACGGCGGGCCCCCCAACCTATGGGATCTCCACCTGGACGACGGTGGGGATATTTGGGAGGGGGGGGCGGAAAATCTCAAGTTCAACACAAAGGCCTCCAAATCGCCTTTCTATCCTTTCGTCAACCATTCGCGTACGGTGCTGTTTGAGTTCATAGCCGCCTTTCACGTCTCTCAGGCGACTCTGCAAGGGCTACTGACGATGTTTCGCTCTGTGAACGAGGGACAGCGTTTCGATGTTTCAGAGCTGGATGGCGTCGATGCTGACCATTTCTTCGACAGGATGCGTGATTTTTTGCCGCTCCTGGAGGTGCGGAAGAAAGATGTGCCCTGCTCGATCAGTGCTGGCGAGGGGAAAACAGCAACAGTCTTGGACATCCCGATTAATCTGATCCTGGACCGTGAGCTGAGATCCTCTTTTTCAGTAGACACGTTTTTGGCGCACCCGGGGGGGAAGGTGTTGCGGGGTCAGGAAGCTAGCGAGAACGGTCTACGGAGCGATCATGTTTTCTCGGGCCCTGTTAGGCCGACCGGCAACTCGCGACGGACTAATATGCACGGACGCCTCGCGCAATCCAGCCCGGTCTTCGGGTTCGATGGCATCGTTGGGGCGGCGAGCGGGAGAACGATTCACGTAAACGATGTAGCGATGTGCGTCATTGGAGAGGAATCGACAGCAACTCCCTGCAGGGTACTCGGTATCTTCTGGGACGAAGATGCGAACAAGTTGATGGCGTCCTTGCGCCGGTTTAGAACAGGCGGAGATGTAGACGCCGGTGGCGGCCGGCCGGAACCGGAGAGGCGTGCTGGACTTCTGCGCTTGTGGGAAGATGAGGGCGATGGGTCAGGCCTGCGGGTGGCGGCAACAGCTCTACTAGAACTGTGCCAAATATACACGGACAAAGACGTGGCGTCGGGTGCCCACCTTGAGTCATGGGGAGAAGGAGACGCATCTTTGGAAAGGGAGGCGTGCGTGGGTGAAGGTTTTGTGAGGGAAGCCGTCAAGGGCCGGAAGCGCAGCAAAGCTGGTGCGGCACCTACACCACCGTTTCTGGTATCATCGACACCATGGAGTAGGGAAGGGACAGCGCGAGAACCGCTTTTCAGCATCCGTAAGGAAGGGTTCCACCTGAACGACGATGGCTTGCCTTTTCTTGGAGCGCCTATCATCTATTTCATCGATGGCTTCAATGTGAACGGCATGAAAACCAAGGTACGAGGCGTTCAGGATTTTTCAGGTTGTACGGTCTATATTTTTTGGAGGCACAAATACACGCCGTATTTCTTAATTGTACCCTTAAATACTCCAAACGTGTTGTCACTGTCACGACCCTTCCGGAATTGACCAGGGACGGACTTTATTTTAGCTTTTGTATCTGGCTTTTTTGTCTCGAAGGGCTCGCTACCAAACCTCGACATATAACAACCCCATTTCTCGAAACGTAGTCAACGGTTCTTGGAACACGTGCACTACATTCCGGGGTCTATAGCTGTAATAAACGGCGTGTACCTTGGTCGACCTTTGGCTATATCCGAGGCTGTATATTGGCAAAAGGCAGAACCTTCCGGATAGTTGCGCTATACGTAGCCTCAGTACCTTGCGTTTTGTGCCCGGGCGCGGGCCTGTCGTTAAATTCGTTGCAATTATATGGGATTCTATTTATAATGCGTGACCGCTACGTTTTTTTTACGCAATATCCGGACCAGTCACCCTCTTCCCCTGTTCGTAAGCAGTCAGTATTGAGTTGGCATTGCAAGCGGCATTCGTGCGGGGGGGCCTTTTTTATTTTTTAACGAGCTACGAGTGTATGAACCGACTTATTTCCGTGATGATGAACCTGCCTGCCCTTGCTATACGTTTGCGCCGTGACGTCGTAAAATGCATATTTCGTGTTTATCATGATGCTGACAATATATACTTGCGTTTCGTATCCTCGGCCAAATTAACCTCCTCCTTCATCAGCATTCGGTTGGAGGATCGTACTTCGGATGGGGGTGGAATTCACCCTCTCTGCAGAGGCGGCGAGACCAAACCCACGTCGGCACGATCGCCTCGCCGAGAGCATGCTGCGAGGGAGAGATGGGGCTTCAATGTAAGATCTTGGGACTTCTACAGCGTGGCTGCATAGCTGTGGTTAAGCTGCCCGGTCTGAACGGCGAATGGTTTCTACAGAAGGTGAGATAGATGTGTGGAGTCGCGGAATCAGCAGAGCTTGGCGGTGCGCACGACGGCGGTTCGATAGTAGGCGGCCATGTTCGGCGTTTTCTTGAGAATTGGAAAATATTATAACTCAAACTTTGGAAGCAGCCTTCAACCTGTACCTGCACAGTGCAAGTGCCGACGATACGTTTTCAGGAATTACTGGTTTTTGTCGAGAAGGCTGAGAAAACTGTTTTTCCGTCGAGGGTCGATGATAAAATAGGTAAAAACGTCCGATACGCGATGTCGCTTATGCTCGGCGTGGTATTTCCTTGTGGCATGGCCTAACGATCGATCGTTACGACCGCGTGATTCGACCTTCATCCAGAGATATATGGCAACCCTAACAATACCCAAAGTAGAGATGTTACCCAGAGTCCCCCAAAAACTGGAAACATCACGCCGATTTTGATGTTTCTGGCTTGGAGTTTTGTCCGTCTGGGCACGCCACAAGCATTATCTGCTGCCCCTTTGAATGACGTCATCTTTGCTATAACCCTTGGGTTATTTTTAAATGAGGATAGATCCTATTTACGAACGAAAAATGGGAACCGAAAGGACCAGTAGACAATCGCTTTGACACCCTCTGAAGAGCACGTGTCAATTATGCAGCTCAAAATTCAAACGAAATATTGTACGGACGTAAGGTGTGAACTACACTTCTGGTGTGAGACAGCCCAGCTCGAAGCGCACGGAAGTGTGGATCCTACATCTCTGGTGATTTTTTTTTTCCGTTTGAAAGAATGACAGTGTGATGTGCGAAACGCGCGGAGTTCAAGTAAAGTCCCTGCAGTATATATGTGTTCAGACCTCAGGATGAGTTTCGAACCGAAACCACAGCATTTGACATTTGGCCTGTGTTCAACAAGTGCCCTCTGTAACTTAAATCAAATTGCTTCGTATGCTGTGTCTTATCTTCTCAACGTCAGGTGTTCCTTCGCGGGGGTGTGATGATTGTCATCGCCGACTCGCCGCAGCGGGCTCTTATGCTTTATTGCAAACATCCGAACAGGTCAACGAGGCACCCGTGTCCTTACTGCATGGTTGAGCAGACAGAGCAGAACGAGGGAGGGGAGCTCGGAGACTCGAAATTCGACGTGGCCAAGAACCACCGGTTCAAGAGGCAGATCTTGGATGATAGGGTGGAGCTACAAGGATTGGAGACGAGCCCGGCCGAACAGGCTAGACGCTCCGTGGAACTGGGAGTCGTGCCCCCTGACTCCAACCGCATGGATGAGCCGTTATGGAAGCTGATGGATATCGACCCCCTGGCTCATGTTCCGGTCGAAAAGCTCCATGCGGATGCCTTGGTGAGTTGAACCTCCTTATCGATAATAAATACCAATCTGTTTTCGTGCTTCCCCGCTTGTCACATGCATTTTCTACGTAGACTCTGGTGTTTTTACGAGCAAATGAGAGGTTCTATAACTCTGCCTACGTATGATGCCTGAAGAATATATAACATGTCTGCAAAGGGATTCCCGACCGCAGAAATATGACTTGACTTTGGACCAACTAAACCGATCGAACAATTGCTCATATTAAACAACATGTAGGCGGAGAACCATCAACCGCAGCACAGACCCTTCAACACACAGCTTGGTATGGCAACAGCACCATAAAACAGCACAGAAGCGGATCCTGCTGTTGAGACATTTTGTGCGTACATGCTGGGTTTTTGGCGCCCGCTGCCGCTGCCGCCGCCGACGCCGCTGCTGTGCGTCTCATGTTGTCGTGTTGCAATCAAAGTTGTGCTTATATTCTACTGCTTTTATTGCTAGTACACAACATGCAAACGGCAGACTCAGTGCATAATTCATTGCTCGCCACACTCCATTTTTACTCGACGCAGGGTGTGCAGGGTCTTAGCCAGGTGTTCTTTATCGGGCTACTCAACAACGCCGGCCGAAAAGTCATTTCGTCTGTTGTCAGGCAACGCAGCACCCTCTACCCAGTAGGCGCGCTTCCTCTGACGGACATCGTCAACAACTACTCATCCATGACAGGTAGTCACAAATGGCTACTGGCATCCATCATGCTCGTCGTGTTTCGGCCAGTGCTGCTCAATGAGGAAACCTTGGTGAGCTCACACACGGGCGGCGATGGGCGGCCAAGGGTGTTTTCGTTGCGGTGTTGTTGGAGGATAAGGTCCGTTTCCTACGTTGATATTCTGCTGCTCAAAAAGTATTTCTGTGTTGGGTTTTGTGGCGATGATTACGTTGCATGTCAGAGAGGTGATTAAATAAGGGAATCGCTAAAGTATGTATGTTTATGCGGCTCGACGCGTTCTAATGATGTCGGCTGTAACATGCCCGTGTCTCGTGCGTGTATCCGCAGAGGTCGTATGTGAAGGCAAGGGAGCTGAAGCTGTTGCTGGACGAGTGGGCCACCATGGAGACGGTCTTGACTCAACTACGTAAGCTGATGCAGGTCGCGTCGGCGCTGAGCTTTGCAGTGCGTGGTTCTTCCTTCAACGACAAGGAGGTAGAAGGCGTACACCTCCGGGCTCGAGATGTGGTGAGATAAAAACGATTCGGCGCTGACATATAACTTCCAGTCGTTGTCGAGCCGATCTGGAGCCGGCAGAACACATTGGCCTTATCGCGTTACATTGTTGTGAGGTGCCTCCTTGACGGGCAGGCGGCGGTTTGATGTCCAGGCTCGCTTTTTTTTTCGATGCCAACAGGGTTCAACTCCCAAGCAATGCTTGGTAGCGCGCATCTCTTAGGTTTTGATTCAAAGGGGAAAAAAACAAATACAGCCAATATATGTAAAAGACCCATCTAAGCAAAGAGAATACTCAGCACCGTATACTGGCGAATAGGTCTATTAAACGGTTGTTTTCCCGCTGTAGAACCTATAACCACCGTTCTGTTTATTTTTCGCATACTGGTCTGAAACTATACGCGCCTATACGCGCCGCGGTGCAGAGTTGTTTAAAACAATTTTCGTGCGATGCTGTGCCGTGACGTACGTGTGGCTAAGTTTACAACTAAACGTCGCAGGGTGATATTGTAGGCTCAGGTAGCATATACGCACTGTGCCGGAACGAAGCGTGAGTGTATATAGACCTGGGTTGTGCTGGAGGTCTGTGTTGTGCAGGCCTGGGTTGGATTGGTTTTATGTCTGTGTTCGCTGTGCGTTTGGTTAGGTCGGGTTTTGGGTTGGGTTGGGCTGGACGCGGCTGGGCAGAGCTGATAGTTTGTGGGCTCTCGGGGCTCTCAGGGCCCTTTAGGCTGGGTTGGGCTCGAGCCCAGGGTGTGTGGTTGGATGGCTTGTGTCGGGACTTTCCCACAAACGCTCACGCAGTTGACATCATCACCAGCGCGAGTTCTTACGGTGCATTGTGGTGTTTTCGGGGCATATAATCGCCCGTTGTGGTGCGGTTCTGTAAAACGCGCCTTAGCAGTGCACCGCACCGTCAGTTATAACACAACCCTAAGAAGCCTACAGTAGTTCAACTATCCGAAATATATAGCTGGTGAAAAAGAAAAAGGCATAATATTTTACGACCGCGTTTTCAACCTCAAGTACAAAAGATATTTGCTGACTACAAAGCACATCAAAGTTGTTCGTTTTTATTAATAAGTTTAAATGACCCTTCATACATATTTGGCCGTGTTACTCACCACCCGCAGGTGGGAGTTTTCAAGGAACTCATGGGCTCGGTCGGCGTCAGGCCTGTAGTGCACTCCGTACTGCACTACAAAGAGGCAATCACACACCACGGTAAGAGCGACAACAACATCTTACCAACTTATGTATAAATCGACGTGTACCAGTTCCACTTCCACAGGTATACCAGGTGTCCTTGATTGAAACACATGTGTGGAATTTCATGTCTACCTCCAACGACACATATATTTTCGACACGAGGATCCCGCATCCATCTAGCATTACGCCGCCCCCCCACACTACAGACGTCCCCGCATTTGGGTTATCGAGAAGGATTCCCCATTAGGTATCATACGAGACGTGTGTCGTATGCACAAGCAGGCCCCATTTAGCTGCCTGAAATGTCATTACATATATATTATATTTCTAGCTACCGAGCGGTAAATTTTATCTAATAGAGGAAGGGTATACGCCCAGCCTCGATGTGTCGCCTGTTATACTCATTGATCTCGCGTTTTTTTTCAGGCCGTATATATTTTTTGCTTCAGATAGTACACCATACGAAATACAGTACCCGGGTGCATGTGCTCACTTTTCAACTGCAGCCTAGCACAGGAGAATTTACACATGGTGTCACGCCGACAAACGTCGTTGTGTCGGCGCCGTCAGGTATCGTTCCTGACGCCAGCTCGGGGGAGTTCGCTCACCAGCTCAATAAGCGCACCAACAAAACCTCGAGTGGACGGGACCCGGAGGGTCACTACGCGCGCTCCGCCAACACAAAATCGGCTTTGAACGCGCTCGCCAACGACCTGTCGTGGGTCGTGACGACGTTCGACAGATCCATCAAGCAGCACGTCCAGGTGACTTTGCGACCCGGTCCTGCGTGCGTTCAAGTTTTGCAAGCTTTGCGGGCGCGGAACGGCGGCCTTGGGGCACGTCCATCAGACGCACGCACGGAAGGACAGCCGACTGAAGCGGCGCAGAGAGGACAATTCCCGGGAGCTGCATCCTGGCCGGCGCGTCTGTGGAGAGCTAACGACGCACCGGTGCACGCGGGAGAGTGGGAGGCTCGCGTCTCGTCCGGGGGTATGCGCCCCAATGCAGAGGTTTTGATCAAGGCGTACAGGTCAGCCTACGGGTGCGGAGGCGCCGCAGGAGCCGGTATGTGCACTAATCCTCGATGCCCCTACTGCTGGGACCACCCAGCGACCCTCGAGAAGAAAGAGATCGCTTGTTCCAGGTTCAAACATGGTGCTTCTCTCGAGTCGAGTAGCGGACTAGGTAGATGGAAAGGGGGAGATGCCCGAGCCGCTGCTACTGGCCCCTGCTACGCGTGGGCGTTGGGGGAAGGAGGCGGCGAAGATGTAGAGGTGTGGAAAAATGGGGCGCCGCCGCTTCCAGACTCCGCATCTGTGTCTGTTGAACAGCTTTCAATGGTGCGCATCGTCTACTTCTTCGACCACGAAGGAAACCACCGTGGCGAGAGCGGCGTACGACCAAAAACATCGTGGGTGTTGGCGTTCGACTACGTCACGGCTGGTCGTAACCAGGAGCGGCATGCGGATGGCGCCACGCAGCACCCGGTGATGCGTCTGCGGGGCAGGAGGCGACCCTTGGTCTACCCTGTCTCGGCGATTCGACGACACGTACACCTGTCGCATCTGTGCCCTGCAGGGACGACATGCGCGACAAGCGTAAGCGCAGGGGCCGACCAACCTGTTAACCCTGAGTGGGCATGTGGCCCGGCACCGGTCTCTGGGGCAGCATCGGGCGGCGGTCACGTGTGGCGACACAAGTTCCGGCTGGCATCGCAGGGAAAGGAGGAAGATCGTTACCTACTGAACGAGCACCACCACAGCCTAAATCGAGACTCGTTCCTGTGAAGCCACACGCCAACGGGTAAGGTTAAATAACTTCAGGTATTTTCTTTTTGTTTCGCGAATAACATGTTCATTATATATTTATGTACGCAACGTGTCATCCCAAAATCGTGTAACAGCCGTACGGGTGCACTTACGGCGTGGCTTGCTCTGAAAAAGTGTGTACCGGTGCACTCTTACTGTTTCTTTAATTATTGACTTTTGGTCGTCGAAGCAGTACCGTATTTTAAGTATGGCGTACTCCGTGCGGGAACGGAGCCATCGAGTAACGCGCAGCTTTGATCAACTTTGTTATGCCCGCGGGGTGAACATACTGACAACGTCCACGCCCCCCCCCATTGCCACTACCATGTTTTCCCACATGCTCACTCGTGGTCGTTTGTTGCACAGGAATAGCTAGGTTGCGCAGCCGGTGAGCGCTATATATGTGCTGAATTTAATGGAGGCGGGAACAGCACAGAATATCGCGGCATGGGCTGGCTTGTGGGTCAGGTGGTCTACGACTTTTGAAGCAAGCTATATAGCAGCGGGGCGGTCGGGAGGGGCCGGCGCATTGAGATCAGGAAGAGGAAGTAAGGTGTTTATATGCCTGAGGCTAGGAGATCGCGGTCGTGCGGTAGAGCGGGCGCATTTCCTAGGCGGAGCGGGCACATATTTCCTAGGCGTGTCCCTACCCCTGATTCACGCCGTTGTGCGCGCGATTTTGGTTGTTGTACAGCGTCCGACGTTTGGAGTTTTCTTCCATATATGAGCGATAAAGGGCCTCGCGTGCGCTTTGAGTTTGGCGCGTTTGCCGCGTTCTCTTGCGTGCGCGAGACGATATACCACTGTATATACACTTGAAGTGGTTGATAATGCCTGTTTTGTTTGAGGCTGTTGCAGTAATATTTTTCGTTTTATTTTTATGCTGAATGCAAATACTTTAATCAAGTGATGTCGGGGACATAGACTTCGACGTATTCAGGGAGGTGGTTTTTTACTACCATAACAAAAAAATATTATAACTCCTTGTGGCGTTAGACGCTACTCATGAAACTATAATGGTTCATCATGCCGGACTGTTTTACGCTGATGAGTATTACATTTTTTTCTGACTTTTTTCCGGCTGAATACTATACTGTAATCAAGTGATTTAGAGGACTTGACGTTGTCAGGGAGAACATATTTTTCTACCATAAAAATACAATTTGGCACTCCTTGTGGCTTTGGACGCTACTCAATGAACTAAAATAATGGTTCATAATGCCGGACTGTTTTACGCTGATGAGTATTACATTTTTTCTGACTTTTTTTCTGCTGAATTTTATCCTTTAATCAAGTGATTTAGAGGACTTGACGTTTTCAGGGAGAAAAATATATTTTTCTACCATCAAAATACAAAATTGTACTCCTTGTGGCTTTAGACGCTACTCAAGGAACTACAATAATGGTTCATCATGCACGATATGTTTTACACACAATAATGAGTAATCAATTTTTTGGGTTTTTTTTCTGCTGAAAAGCGTACTTTAATCAAGTGATTTAGAGAACCAAGACTTGAACTTTTTCAGGAGATCATAATTTTATACCATGAAATTACAATTATGTACTCCTTGTGGCTTTAGACTCTACTCAATGAACTAAAAAAATTGTTCATCATGCACCACATGTTTTTCTGACGCTGATGAGTAATCATTTTTTGATGTTTTTTTCTGCTGAAAAGCATACTTTAATCAAGTGATTTAGAGGACCAAGACTTGCACGTTTTCAGGGAGATGATACTTTTCTACCATCAAAATACAAAATTGTACTCCTTGTGGCTTTAGCCGCTACTCAAGGAACTACAATAATGGTTCATCATGCACGATATGTTTTACACACAATCATGATTACTCATTTTTTGTTGTTTTTTTTCTGCTTAAAAGCATACTTTAATCAAGTGATTTAGAGGACCAAGACTTGCACGTTTTCAGGGAGATATTATTTTTTCTACCATAAAATTACAATTTTCAACTTCTTGTGGCTTTAGACTCTACTCGATGAACTAACATAATTATTCATCATGCACGACATGTTTTATAGACGCTGATGAGTCATCATTTTTTTATGTTTTTTTCTGCTGAAAATCATACTTTA
>JBBMKB010095174.1:0-10876 GCA_037833945.1 Alaria marginata | reverse complement strand
AGCCAACCAACCACTGGAACTCCCTAATATCATAAACCGTCCCTCCTGAACGGATCCTTGTAGAAGCACAATGAACAATAAGTATACCTGCTATGCGGCATCGGAATTTAGTTACGAAGCGGAAGGGGCTGGGAATAAAGTGCACATTAAAGTGTTGGGTTAGTACCAAAAAAGCAAACACGAACACCCTCCATCCCGTCCTCGTGCCGGAATCCTTTCCCGCGTTCCAATCGCCTGCAATGGTTGAAACTGCTGGTATCAAGTCACGAAGATGCGTAGCATACAATGAGACTCGCAAGACCAGACAGCGAAAAGCAGCAGGCATAGGCTGCACGCGGCAGCGAAAGCGCTACCGTAGTGATTCAAGCGGGGCTGGGAGTCAAAGACTTGGTTAGACATAATATAGGAGCAGGAGTGGCCAGAGAAGGCTAGCATTTGTCCATAAATGCCGGTTGACTCGAAACCACAATTGGTCCGTCCGTAAAATGGCTCGTTTCCTGGCCATTAGGGTGCTAGTTAAGGTTGGGTTCAGCCCGCAAACAAAACCCGAGAAGATGGACGGGCTGCTGCTTCAACCGAATCGAGACACAGGCGGACGTCGAATTAGTTGTGCCTTTGTGCATGTCAGCACGGTGGCAGTGAAATGCAGCTAACCACATACATGTTGACGTCGCGCAGAGTTGCCCTAGGGTTGAACATCGGAATTTGACAAACGAAACTTTGAGGTGGTTACCGGGAACAAAGCGAATCGGACACGAACGAAACGGCGAATTAACGTATCTACACACGTTGAGGATATTGTGCTGAAGCATTAAAGTATCGTGGCTATGCCCCAACAAACGTAAATAGGCGTGAGTCGGTTGAACCATAAGATGGTGTCGAATTGGCCGACCTCGCTTGCTGTGTGGCCGAACACACCGTATGGCAGGGACTCGAAGCCAAAACGCGGTATGTTCTTCTTCAGCGGTGACACGATGTCAATGCCACCTGCGTTGCCGACCATACGCGTTTCGTGTCGTGATTGGGCTCTTGGCGGGTAGTTCATGGTACATCATACAACCCGCTTACGGGGGGTGGCTGCTAACCCTAAGAAATAATGTGCTGTGGCCGCACCAAGGACTGAGCTTGTGCGGACTTCATTACTCGACATCTTCGCGAGTGTTACCGGAGAGATGAAATGCTGTGTACGTTGGGGGGGCGCGGTTGCCATGTTACAGCAAATCCGCGTCAGAGTTTCCTGTGGTAGCGGCACATTGTCCACCTTGATAAACGTAGACAGACGTGCTTCAGACGTCATTCTAAAGTTATGCCTACACGCCGCGTCCCCACGTTCCACCCCTTTGTCCGTGTCAGGGCTACGTGTAGTGTTCATATCTCGTTCATTCTCGACATTTTTCGAGAGGAGCACGAGTCGTATCACCAGGCTCCCCCATCGGCACCTACCCGACGATAACTCTATGAGCAAAGCAGCGGTTACGTGCATGGACGAGCATTGCCAAAGACGAACGAGAGGGGCAGTTGAGGCTGTGGGAGGCGGTGTGCGAAGTTTGGCTCGCTCCTCGCAAAACATAGTTGTTGCATTTCTGCCATCTGGCGACAATCTACATGCGCGGGTTAGAACCCGGATAGGGCTCGACTTGCGAATACCTGTATACTTATCACGGGATCGTGCGTAATGTCCACTAATGATCAAGCACAAACATCTCGGTGTCAAGAAGCGTGCTGCTAAGGGGGTAGCATACCGTACGCCAAAATACTCGCAACTGAAGGGGTTCTTCTGCTAAGCGACAACCCAATACTGCTGGAATGGCGTTTGACGATTACACTCTTATTTGTTACTATACTTCAGTATAGTTGTTACTATACTTCAGTATAGTACCTACAGTACGCTATTAGATTGTTCTGCGGGTCGCACTCATACTTTGTGGTCGAACGATGGGTCTCCGTGAGAAGTAGAGCACCTCAAGCGAGAAATTGAGGGACGGTACATAGTTACATCCGCTCCCGTACCGTGCATCACTACGCCGTCACTCCAGCTGGTGCACAGCCCACGTGTTCATCTCCCCTTTGCACTGCACATGGACGCCCGGTAGAAAAATGCATGTTTGCATGATATCGCGTCGTGATGACATGCGGCTTCGAACAAAGGAGACATACACATGTATTTTGCTTTTTAGAGTGCCGTCCAGTTGTCGTAAGCCTGAGTACGTGCACTTCGTGCTACGCAGGGAACAACTACTCTGTTTACACGTATTCCACAATGTTACGGAATACGCCGTCTTCCTCGTACTCAACCACTCTTTTCAGCAGTTGTCGGCATTGAAACACAGTAATGTCGCGCGCCAGTCTCCACTGTCCGCCCTCTAGGTCATGTCCCTTGAGGTAGAACAATTCAGCTTCCATGATTAAAAGAAGGTCGTCGACGTCTCGTTGATGGTGGCCGTAAAACGTCCGTCGCAACCTCGAACACCTGATAGCCGCGACAATCCGTTGGTGGCGAGCTCGCAGCAAGACTAGCCAGCCTCGCCGACCCCAATGGCTGATGTCTTGGTCATATTGTCCAGCCACACGTCCTTTAAACGGCTGGCACATTTCTAAACCGACAAAACACACAGATCCACAAACGTCATAGCCGAGTGTTTATTGACTGGGTTAAAACAGAAAAAAGTAAGTCTGCCGTAGACATGCCATTCGGGTTTCATCCGTGACAGCTACAACCATAACTGTAGTGTTTCGTGCAGAATTCGTTCATTGAATATCGGGAGCAGTACATAATGGTATGCGCGAATTTTCGATCTTAGTAGCTAGATATGCCTGCGTTCAAAAGCGTCCCAAAATAATGAAAACAAATGTTCGTGTCGTCGAGATGAGCCACGGGTCTCCAGTCTCCAACCGTGACAAGACGACGGCCCATGGAACGAAATTTTCCACGACAGCCGAACAACACTCATCCTAGATTTACAAAGATACACACATATTTCCAGACACAGGACAAAGGAGAATACATAGAAGACTTTTATACAAATGGTCGCAAGCTCACCGTTATAGATATTTCGCATACGTCGCCGAATACATGGGCATAACATGTATGCGACGAGGTAGATAGGCCAGAAAGCAGTCACCACCAAAGAGGGCAGGACAATCCTTACACCCTGGAAAATGCGAGGAACGGAACGGCAGCATGTTTGGCGAGTTAGGTTCATTCTACCCAGCAGTACATCCAGGAGCTGACCCAATTCGTCCAGTCTTCCTACTACTAGAACATCCCACGGTAGGGGTGCAGTAGTATGTCCCTGAGCTCCTGACATGAGGAAGCAATATCTCACCCCGGAACATTACTGCCAATATTTTTCGTTCGCGCGCAACCCCATCAACATGTCTATCCGCTAGTCCTAAAACAAATGCACTCGTAAAATGATTATTGCAGCCCGTAGTGCCTCACTTTAGGATCTCAACCGGTCAGGGACGTTTGAACCCAAAAAGTGCAACCCCTACCGTGGGATGATAGCAAGTAGTATCCTATACGAGCGCTCCGTATGATAAGGTGTGAGCAGCAAGTGGTCGGCCCCATGTACTTAGCGTCTGGCAAGACGGTTTGAGTATTTTTACCAAGGGAGCCGCGTTCCGACCCCAGGCACTAGGTAGCGACATTTTTTGCTAGAAAGGTGCTTACGCAGGGTGACCTACCGCAATCGTCGTTTCAACCCTACCCGACTTCTACAGTACAGGACACCTATTTAATATCAAGAAACGGACTACTCGTAACAAGAAACGCAGGCTGAGATGTACAGGAAACTAATGAATTCGGGAGTCTTTATGCTGAAGTTGGTGTAGAACACTCCCCCTCCTAAATAAGAAACTCAGCCTGGGTCAGTATTTCTGTTTATTATCAGGTGTCTCGTACTACTGTAGACACGTTCTACGATATATGTTCACCTTTGTTTTCTGAAGCTCTTCACTTGAAGAGCTCTATACCCTCACATAATTTGTTTTTTGAGCAAACTGAAAGTGTAACCCGATGGACAAACTCGTGGCCCATCTATACAAAGAAGGCATCTTGCAAAAATAAAACGACATTCCGACCATTTAGAGATAAGGAGCCCCGTCATCCAAAAAGAAATATGCCAAAAAGTTCTACCTCTGTCTTAGAACATGTCTGTATGCGCTGCCAAGTAGGTTGTTTTTCTCGACCATAAATATGAAGTACTTCCTCGACAGTTTTCCTGAACTTTTATTTTGTGATGGTGAGGCCGGTGGTTAGCACCTTTAAACCAATATTGCGCTTCCGTATATGTTCGTGGCTCGTTGGTGGTCTCGTTTTTGTTTATTTCCGGGGCTCTCTCCCCTTGTCGTTGAGTTGCAGTACCCTTGTAGTACATGAGCGGACACCAATAACATTTGGATTTTTTCCAAGAATCCCTTCGTTGCATAGAAAACGTGCTGCCGAGAAGTATCGAACCCCCGCACATGTTAAAGTTGAGTGCATATAGAGTTAGTAGATGGTACCCACTAACCTACATAGCAATGTATCTTCTGAACGCAGTAGGTAGCAGTTCATATTCCATACGTTTTCATTCATCAAGGCACTCGTGGGGCGACGCATGGCAATACTTATGCTGCTGTATGGTCCGACTTTTGCTTTAATGATTTACCAACTCACCTCTAACGCGGCCCCCAGGAACGTAGATATGTTCCACCGGTAGTCGGTAGTCTCCCTACAAGCACGGTTTGAACAAGCAAGGGATACATCAAAACGGCAAACGTAGTTCGGGTGCTGTGGTTGACGAAGCGGGATGCGTTTGAGCTAACCCAGCTACTTCGGCGTGAAATTATGTAGGTTTTCTCCCCTGTACTCGCATTGTCTACCGATGCCTTCGTCACTTACTTACGTGTTCGCTCGATTGGTTGTTGCATGCACGTATCCCATAGGATTTTCTTGTTGCGCTTATCGAGATAGCCAAGCATCCCAGACTGAGCAAATGTTCCAACGATCATTCGACACTGTTGTTACACTCTAATCGTATTTTGTCCACGTAGTACTTCCGCTTTTTGAAGCAAGTGATAGTATAGGCTGTACCTGTCAAGTTCACTATTAAATAATAAGGGTAGTGGCTGATGTGGAAGTCGCCGATTGCCTACAGATTCCTGCACTGCGAAACTATGTTGAAGTAATAGGGTATACGAGCTGCGAAGGTAACTTCACCGAACGGCCGCGGAAGGCGTTGCATCGATAGCCCAAAACAGTCCAAATCAGATTGTTCTTTCACTAGGGAAACAACACTTTAGCAGCGTACCGACCTTCTTAGTGCGTGTCTATGCAGCATCGCGCAGGCAGCGAGCGCGATCCACACTGGGATCCACAGCAGGAGGAGGCATCCGACCTGAAATATGACGCAAGGAAGGCAGCAGCATCAAGAAAAGACGCGGGTGCAGCCGGCTCTCCAATACAGAATGGCCCAAGTTAATGCGATTCTACGTTCATGCCCGTACGAGCTCATTGTGGAAATAAATGCCGTCCGACATCGTATGTCATAAATATGTTGTATTGTTGCACGCTATGTTGATCGAAACACCACGTGTAAAGCCGTTACACGGTTGCGTGTAGTATTGTATATCCAGCGAGAGAGCTGTTGATACTGCTTTGCATGTTTTAGCATAAGGTTGTCCGGTCGTTTTTTTCGCAGATTCCATTCAGCTCCGACGTTTCAAATGTAAAACGCCTGTACACGTTCCTGGGGTGGCTATATGACAGGGATAATCTGGGCCCTCCATACTGGGACTGGCAACGCTATGTACGGATGGTCGACACAAAGTGATTGGGGGTTAACCTGCGAAGTCAGGCACGTAATCCTCCGTATGCAAGTGTATGCGGGAGGATTCACGTATATATATATACACGTCAAAGGACAAACGGTGAACGAGGTATTACCTGTACACCGTTGTGTTGCGAGTTCGAGCGCAAATGTGTGTTCTAGCATAGACGGAGTCGGGTATGTTTCCCACTTAGAAGGTCGACGTAAAAAGTTCGATGTCCACGAGAGTAATAAAATTATATCGCCGGGGGTAGCCATTTTACGGACTCCAGCCCCCGACCTACCCTAGCGACGAGTCGAACGCCTCCGCCCCGAATGTGCCACGTTCGCAGGCCTCTTAGGGGTAGTCGCTGGGTCGAGATCGGGGGCGTTTTGTAGAGTGGAGAATTGCATTTCAAAACATCAGCCTGCAAGGGTCTTGCGCCAAGAACTTTGATTGCACATGACGAGTACACGCAAGCCGAAATATCTCCACTGTACATGGTATCGAAGACATTTCTCCATCTACAAGCTCTCTGGTTCAGTCTCGCCGTAATAATTTGATTTTGGGCTCTGTTGTTGGATGATTACTGCTGGTTGCTGGTTGCTGCCGGCTGCTGTGGTGGACTACGAGGTACGTTTCTCATCCTTACAACGCAGCCTCTTTGTGTCGATGAATTCGCTATTTATTCTGAGTCTACAGCCGGCACAAGTCTACAGACAGCGAGAGCCAAATAAGAGCGGTCAATGAACGAGGTACCCACGGTAACCACGACCAGTCCAGTAAGTGTGTGCGGATATCACTGTCCGCACATGGCAGGGTGTTTACCTTTGCACTCATGGCCTTCGCCCTTCCACTCCTGTTCAGGGCAAATAAATACAAACACACATCATACCTTACCGCGCTAAACGTTCGACGTTTTGGATCACTCCCTCCGCGTGCGCCTTCGGCGTGCTTCATAGTAGAAGGATAGACCATGCTCATGAATCAGTTATATACCAGTCTGCGACGTCACGCCTGCCTTCCGAATCGCAGACGTTTGGATGGTCGTTGTTAAGGTGTCGCCTGGGGCACTGGATAACAACGTCCTACGGTTTTCTGGGTGACCGAGTTTGAAGCAGGAATACTGGCCACAAGCCTGAAGCTCTATTCCAGTGGAGGACAGTGTAGTGAATGTGAACTCGAGCTACGTGCGTTAGGGTTGTCCCTTCTATGTCGGCCTGCGATTCTTCGTGGTCGTTGTATTAATACTGAAGATGTCCTGCACTGTAGTTGGTGTCTACACATCTTTAATATAACACTTTTTACCGTGGCAGTAAGTAGTTGTCGACCGACCAAAATGTTACCCAGGCCCGAACGAAACACTTATTGGGACAAACTTACATCTACGTTGACGTTCCAACACATGGCATCATCTAAACTCTATCATAAACGGTATAACACCACAGCCAACATATATTGCTGGTATCTCGTAAAGGGGTCTCTCAACTCCGAGCCCCTTCTCTATTTGTTGAGGTACATACAATTCCAGCACACATACACAGCCTCTTCCATACACTCCGAACTGCCAATGGTCAATACTCTACCACTACAAGGTAGGTGGCCGCGCTCACTTACCACCACCCTCTCCGACTGCGTGGGTGCCTCCTCTGGCATAGGCGGATGCGTCTCTCAACCTCGTCTGCAAAATTCCAATCAAGTCGAGGCCTGTCGATGGTCGTTCATACGTCCATTCCCCGAAGAGGGAGGCGAAAGCGAGGTGCATTGGTTGGAAAACACTGGTGAGAAAATTCTATGCTAAGCGTGGTGACACCACTCAATAAAACTAAGCATCACTTTTACCGTTCGTCCGATCAGCTCAGAACACCTAGCTTGGGTGATACGATGCACCAGACACCGTTTTTTGTTTGTGTCTGAACTACAACCTTCGACTTCCAGTCGATATCATGATCGGCATTCCTCATGTACGAAGAACACCAGACACCGAAGAGTTAGAAACCAAACGCGGGACAATTTGCAAATCGCTTCTGAGCTGGCACAAAGAGCGCGGGACCATTTGCAAATGGCTTTTGAGCTGGCAACCCAAAACGTATCCGATCGAGCACACGAACAGGCAGAAAGTAACAGCAAACTGAAACCATTCCCGGTGTTCCAACCTGAACAGGAAGTACTCGTGTTCAGACACTACAAGGACTAGGATGGTCCAAACCCAAAGCTGCTGCTACCATGCCGAGGACTTTATGTCATATACTCACCATTCTAACCGGCGGTGTACAGAGTAAGACTTTCAAAACGACAAACGAGAAGTATCGGTCCACCTCGCCCATATGAGGCCTGCTATCATGGGAAATACCGCCAGCGCTTCAATTCGAGATACTTGCCGACTTTTTTCTCAGGGACGCAGACACATTTACCCTAATTGGACCATCCAGACGAAGCCCAACCTCAAATTGAGTCCTACTTAATAGGCAGGGTAGTATATCTTAAACGTGGGTCTGGCAGAAAAATTCCCCACAATTACGAGTACCGCACGAGGCTCCGAGGGTAAGACCCTGAATCTGACCTCGAGAACCGCTGAGACGAAATGACCCAACGTCCCGAATTAATGATAGCATATCGAACCGAGAATGGTTTGCAATTCGCGTTAACTTCATATCCTTCGCCCGTCCTCCCTTCGGTCGGGAAACGGAAGCGTAAAGTAGGCGAGGGATAAGGACGAAAGGACAGAGCGCCAAATAGATTATCAGATGCTCCGTGGCGTACCCAGAAGCACGAACAAATTGGCAAGCAAAGTTGACCCAGCTGTAGGCATACAAATCAACAACGGGGATGAAAGTAGCACCAGCAGACGTGGCAGTACGTACTCACTCGTGTCGGGCAGGATCTGACGGGCACTCTAACCGGCATTCTGGTCGAAATAGCCGCCGCAAACACGATATAAAGAGTGTTGTACCCAGCGGTAAGGGGGCTGTAAGAAGCGTGACACTTTATGCCCGTGCCCCATACTCCGTTACAAACGTAACACAGTAGCAACACCGCCGAACAATTGACACACACAGGGAATGGGAGCCACGCGACCCCGCCCCACCGAAAACGAAGGCACAAGTTGATGCACTTAGATCGATCGAGTCGACTTCACATAAAAATCTAGGCGTGCACGCCCAAAACATCACAAAAATAACAAATGTTGTTACCCTTGCTTCTCAGGATACATACCACAAGAAGAGCACCAGTACGTGTGGGTACACGGAATGAGTACGTTGAGAAAATATTTGGAACCCCCCAAAAAACTCCAGTAAACACGGTCAGCATGTATGCTCGAAAATGTACGCATCTTCGCTGGACCCATGTTTAACACCCGTCTTTACAAAACATAGCAGTGATGAGGAGTGGATGCTTGTATATAATAGCTGCCGTGTCTCGATCCGATAAATGAACGCCCTGTTTCCTAAACCTCTTCTGCTCCTAATGACCCCTACACGACGGTCCCTCGCTAAAACGGACTTGCAGAGAATAAACACTGGGGCAATGTGGGCGACAGCGTTGTAGATACCTATCGTAAATCTCGTACATGCATGCGCGAAATGAGACGTCGCCGGATAGGCAACATGGGATCCTGGGTCACTAGCGGTCTCCCGTCGTAGACGACGTGGACCCGTCCCCTAATAAATAGCCGTGGCGAAGAAAGACCCCGCCCCACGACCTGTGATGGGCCTTGTGCCCCATCACTGACAGACTATCCTGTAGCACCTCGTTGCAACATTGACTAAATATGAGGTTCCAGCCCGCGTCGGCTGTAGTAACCGTTAATCGACAAGGGAACTCAGCTCCGAGACCCTCCGCGATGACATCAGACGGGTTCTACAGTCTACGTAGCACTTTTTCTTGTTATTTCTGAATGACGGGGCTCCTTGACCCAAAATCGTCGGAAACTCTTGTTTTTTAGTCCGATTTGTTTTGTATACCTAGGCCACATGGGTTTATCATCGGGTTGCGCTTTCACTTCACTCAGAAATAACTTGGTGGGTGAGGTTCAGAGCGCCCTAAAGTCAGGATCCCCAGAAAAAACCGGGCGCACCTCTACATCTTAGCTTGTGTCATTATCTCCGCGTTCACACCGGCTACGGGCCAAGACTAAGTTTCACGGGAATGATAAATAAACAAATAATTAAAAAAAATGGGTTGGTTTTATACTAAGTGTTTCAGCGCAACGAAGACGCCAACATCCAACCATGCTTGGCATACTCGTCACCCATTTCCATCAACCAGAAAAAAAAAAAGTATTTCCTTTCGATCTCAAGTTTTTGAGGTGGGATACATATTAACCCCGCCCCATCCTTGTGTATATCAGGTATTTCTTACGAGTCCCCCGCCTCGATTTTCCTGAGGAAAACACCCGCTGCGTCACCTAGACTCACCCCACGGTAGGGGTTGCCATTTTTGGGTTAAAACGTTCTATTAATAGATCGATTGAGCCCAGGAACTACCGATTGGAATGCTAACTTCACAATACTGCTGTTTGTTCTAGAACCAGAGCATCTACATGTTGGTCGGGTTGCTCGAACGAATGTCATCGAAGTCATTTTCCGGGTGAGGTATTGAGCTCCTCGTGTCAAGAACTCAGACATATCTGCTGCACCGCTGCCACCGTGGTATGACTCCCTACCTGCTCGCCGTACGGCGACAACGTAGGGAACATATGAATATGCCCTCAGTCTTGCCAAAGTGTTGTAGATGAAAGACCTTCGGTCCCGATTTTGACCGACGCGACGAGTTAAAGGCATAAGAGTCTACCTTCATGACATTCGGCGGTTTTTATTGTGTGCCTTGCCTTTCGTCCTGTATTGCTGTCCATCGTGCACGATTTATCGACTACGGACGGGCGATACACGTTAGATGCAGGTTGCGCCGGAGAACCTGTTCGTTATTTTAGAGACTAAGGCCCATTAGTATCGAAGAACCAAATTTCCAAAGTTTGGACATTTTTTTGTCACGATTCGCGACAAAAATACGCCGTCATTATCTACCAGGGTGGGGTTTTGTCGCGTTTTTCGTGTTTTTTTGTTGCTTCGTCCCACCGACT
>JBBMKB010095173.1:0-22947 GCA_037833945.1 Alaria marginata | reverse complement strand
GTGGTGGTGGTGGTGGTGGTGGTGGTGGTGGTGGCGGCGACAGTGGTGGTGGTGGTGGTGGTGGTGGTGGTGGTGGTTGTTGATATTGTTGTTGTTGTTGCTGCTGCCGTTGTCGTTGTTCTCACATCAGCTCATCGTTATAGTCTAGTGCGTGGTCAAGGCACAGGCTCCACTAACTCCAAAGAACGCTCTCACGAAAATAATAAATAATAATAGTGAGTACCCCGATTTAAGAGTACCCCGCGAAGAGCCGAAACAAATCGCTCTTAACTACACATTACTCTTACAGTACTGAAGTTGGAAACATATAGATTTTAGTGTATCATAGGCGGGACATGCCGATATGGCCGCTCTTAAATATGAAAAAGGTTTAACATCAGCCGTCCACGTAAAGTCAACTAACTGAATCCCGAATGTTTTTATCTCCTGTGTTGCGCGCTCATAAACCGGGGTACCCACTGTACCTGAATCTACAAATCGCGCCCCCCGGCCTCTTACATCGATTGGATTCGGTCGGAGAACACAGCGCTGCGAAGCGTGGCCGGAACGGCCAGGCCCTCGTCCCGGGGGCTATCTCCTGCCCCCACGCGGCAAACCCTAACACGCTGCCCGTACACGTCCCCCGCAGAAGTTGCGTGGACAAAGCAGAGCCCCCCTGCTAGGGGGGGGGGTAAGGATAAGGGGCGCGCGCAAGCGAGCGAAGCAGCGCAGGGAAGGAAACAGAAGACCTGGCTTTAATATGAGCCAAAAACAGTTTTGGGTTTAGTATGAGCCAAAAACAGCAGTACAGCAGTACCTGGTACTGCATTTAGTCGGAGCCAAAGTACTGGATTAGGTTTCAGTATGAACCAAACCCAGTAATGCATACCTGGTATAGTTTTTAACAGTCCAGGATTTAGTGTGAGCTAACAACAGCACGTACTGGATTTATTGACAAAGGTTTTAATATGAGCCAGAAACAAAAAATAGCACTGCATTTAGTATGCGCCAAACGTAGAACTCGATCAAGTATGAGCCAAAAATAGAGCTGGATTTATTATGAGCCAGAAACAGTACTGGAATTAGTGTGCTCCAAAAAAAGGTACTGGAGTTACGTAGTGTAGCATGAGCCAAAACCAGCGACGTACATACTCAAAGGGATGAAAGAGCAACGACGCATGCTACGGGACGGTAGGGGTACGGTACCTCTTTTTGGCCAAAACGTAGGGGTACAGTACCTCTTTTATAACGTTTCCGACTAACGGGAGGCTCCTAAAGTGACGAACTACCCGATAGGGTGTTTGCGATGTACCAACTTTGGTCGGGTAGGATTTCGGTACGAAAACATACCTGGTACCAAAGATGGGGAATGACGGCAGTTCATCATGTGACGTGACAGTTTATCGTGTGACGTGACGGCAATATATACGTAACTAGTAGGTTTTAGTATGGACACTGCGGCCGTGCGCTGTGACGGCTGCTCGTTTTTTTGGTGACGTGCCGTCATTCCCCATCTTTGCCTGGTACAATATTAGTATATTGAAACCGCCGAACGCTACAGTTCAAGGCCAACCCAACCCAACCCACCAAAAATCACCAAAAAAATGGTCAGAAAAGCGTTTTCCTATATACGTACGAACCATTTTGATATTTTCTGACCGAATATTCTCGTAGGTTGGTTGGCCTTATTAATGGGTTAATATGACATTTGTCGGTTTCAGTACTACTTTTTACATTTTTTCCAGCCCAACAGAGCTTGGAAATCGCAACCACCCTATTAATAATATATACCAAAATCAGTTTCTAATTGAGGAATTGAGCTCCTCAAGCGAGCAGCGCCTCAGGTCCACCCCTCACCCCGTAGCACGATGCGTAAACAAAAAAAAAAAGAGAACAAAATGGCCCAAAACCAAAATGATGGAACTCGCGCAGCAGATTTCTTGTAATGTAACCGTCATCAACTCGCGTGCGTTCCTGGTCGGCCGTCGGCGGTCGTACCAGCCATCTAGAAATCAGCCATCTAAAAACGGATCTCTACTTTTTTGCGCCGCCAAATTATAAACCTTTGGTCTATTCGCTAGAAAAAAACAAAAACGACGAGTTGCGCGAAGCTAAAGAGCTCCTCGCGGGTGACACTCACCCCCCGCACCACTGCCGTTATCGTTGCCGTTACCGTTGCCGCGGCTCCGAGGCGGCGGAATAGCCACGAAAAGACCACCGCTTCGGGTTTCCCCTCGGCTGAGAGGCGTTGCTGGCAAGGAGAAGGTTAGCGGTCGTTTCGCCGCCTGAGGATCCAACAGGAGTAGGCGAAATATCGTGCGCAGGGATCACAGACATAACGGCGGTAAGATGCGAGTACAGGATGGAAAAACGCTGGGTCAGATCGAAGCCAAAATTAAATATTTTTCACGTCAGATTGAAACCTCCAGAAGAAAAACGAAGGGAATTATATCTACATCTATACCAGGTATTTGTTAACACCGCTCCTGCCTCACCGATGCCCCCGGCGATGTCTCGTCTAATTCTAGCCGAGCCTTGGTATCATACCTCCTCCGCCCCGGCGCGTCAGAAAATCGACGGGAAAATCTTCAAGCAAAAACAAAACTTTAGGCGATTAGGCGATTACGCTACGCTATTCAAAATGAAGAACCGATTCCATGGTCTTTCAGTCAATTTCACGTCAGATTAAAGCCACAGGAACTACTGTGAATGGCACAGCAGATTGAAGCCACAAAAAGAAAAACATATATCAGGTATATAATAAACTGTTGAAGTTATTTTGCTGACACCGTTCGTTTCCCGCCTTACCGATACCGCCGGCGACGTCTCGTCTAGTCCTAGCTGAGCCTGGTATCCCCTCCACCCCGGCACGTCACTCGCCCACGTGTTCACGTAGAAACCCGGGGATTGTCGGCCCGAGGCCAGGATAATCTCTGCCGGCACAATAACGGAAAAGGGGCGGCAACAAAAAAAATGCGGGACGTGTTTCGGTGGATGTTAGCGGCGCCGCCCTCCTGCGCAAGCGCCGCAACCTTAACCCTATGTGCGATTGCGGTCTATTAATAGATGGCGTGCGTCAAGTGTAATATTGGTTATTTCGTTTGTACGAGTCGATACATGCTACTTTATAATCAGTATTATAACACCATTAGTATTTGCCTTCTAAGGCTATTTTCTTTCTGAGGCTCCTCACACGAGGAGCTCTATACTATTAGTAAGTCACCCAAAAACTGTTTTTTTTAGAAAAATGAAAAGTGCAACCCGATACACAATCCCATGACAAAACACTCAGATTGCAAAACATGAATGACATTCCGACCATTTTGGGTTAAGGAGCCCCGTCATTCAGAAAATATTTTTGCCAAACAAATCTATACTAATAGTAGTATTAATACCTCTATCGTAGCACGGGTCACTCCTCTTCTTTTTTCAGGTGTACGTGCAGTAGTATACCGTAGGCATGTTCCTGGCATAGTGTTCCGTTGGCAAGCGTTACGGGATGGTATACCACAGCCGGTAGTACCGTTCCCTTACGTACCGGTACTGCCGTGCACGTCTTACTATTGTTGTGCTTGTTTTTTTCTTCCAACGGGACGTTCTAGATATCGCCTGTTTTCGCAACAACCGGCTAGATTTTCAGGGAAATGAACTCACGTGAGAACACCATCACACCCTCATCATAAAAATAGTTATAAAAGCGTGAAGCTTACCACACTTCCACATCCAACTATGCGATGTGTCAATTCAACTCGTTAATAAAGCCCAAATGTACAGCCGTGCCGTCGTATGGGTCCCGCAAAAAAACAGAACTGACCTTCCGAACCCATGCCACCACCGGGCAACCCAGGCAGCCACCGAAGCTGGTCCACCTCCTGCGGTAAATCCCACCTCGTCACCACATCTCTAGGAAACCTCGTGTCCATGCAGGCCAGGTGTAACCCAGCAGTAATAAACACCTCATGCACAGAGCGGCGGCCGACCACAAGCGAGCGAATCTTGGGCGCCTCCCCCTTCCCCTCAATACTCCCGCCTCCGCCATTAACAACGCTGATCTGCCTATGCGGGGTCCGGGGTCGGAAGTACATTCCGGGGTCTAGCGCGGGAGCGAGGGTCGCCGGAGACGGCTTCTCGCGGAGATCTATCCGGCACGCGCGATGCTTTCCCGCCATCCACAACACCCTCGGATGGCTCCCGTAATCTAGCGCTACATCGGCGTTAACTATTCGGCGCGACTCCGCCCCAACGGGCAGCGGCGCGGCGTCAGAGAACGACGCGGGGAATTGCAGCGGCCCCGGTCCGTGCAAGAACGCCCCCCTGTCCGCACGCCACTGGAACAATCGGAACTCCTCGTCTAGGAAGGCGGCGTGCGCTTGTGTGAACGGCGAGCAGACTGCAGTTGTTAGCCGCCTCGCGAACACGAGCTTCTCTACCTCCGCGAACCCGTCATATCCCGGCTGCGGTTCTCCTTCTCCCCCCTCCTCATCCTTGCTAGCGGCGTTGTCGTGGTCGGCATCATCAGCAGCGCCTTCCATCGCCGCAGCGTACAGGGGGTCCACCCCCGCCGCTACCCTTGCCCTCTTAATCCTTCTCGCATGCACCCTCCCCCCGCCCTTCTGGGCAGCACCGGAAGAGGATGGGGAGGAGGTACGATCATGAAGAGGGTCGACGAGCCTCCAAGCTTTCACCAGGGTGGCGCTGTACTCACACCGTGCGAACACCTTGGGAGGCATGTCCGCCCTCCCCGCGACCGGCGCTATCTGTCGGATCGGTCCCGAGTAGAGCGCTAAGAGCCCCCTCGCTTCCACCGCCGCGGAGGCGGTAGGCACAGCGACCCTCCCAGCAGACCCGGTGGAAGCAGCTACCGCCGCCGCCGCCCTCCTGGCACAGTCCTCCCCACCACCACCGTTACCACCACCGCTACCATCACCGCTGTCATCCGTCGTTGAGCCCGGACTACCAAGACGGGGTCGTAGCAGGGAAAGGCTACCGTTATCGGGGCCGCTGGTGTGGACGAGAAGCGGAGAAACCGTCGGCCAATGGGTGGCGCCGGTTATTGCGGAGATGTTCTCCAGGCAAGCGCCCGGCCAGGAAAGGTCGGAGCAGATCGTATCCGGAAGGTCCTGGCAGCGAGCCGACTTCTTGAGTTTACTGAGCGTGTATAGATGGGAGTGTCACAAGCAGGGTGAAGGCCGGGGTGACGGCAGCGGTGGCGGTGGCGGCGGCGCGCGCGGGGGGTGTATAGGCGCGGGCGTCACAAGCACGGCGACGGCGGCGGCGCGGAGGTGTGTTAGGCGCGAGCGTTGCAGGCAGGGTGGGGGCGGCGGCGGTGGGGTGTATAGGCGCGAGCGTCGCAGGTAGGGTGGAGGGTCGGGTGGCGGCGGCGGCGCGGAGTGTACTCATAGCATGCATGGCCATAGTCTCAAGAACATAGGCCCCCGCATCCTTACAACGCTGGAACGGAGCACATTGGATTTTCAGCGCTGGCGAGGTAGCAGCAGACACAGCAGGCTCGGCAAACGCGGGATAAACGATACACACGCAAAATATGACAGCACAAACTGCCAGACCGACGAATGTATGTATGCTTGTGAGCGCAAAAATCCCAGGGTGTGCTGCAGCGTGATTTCCGACACACCAAGTCTCAAAATCTCAGAGGCAGCTACGATACCAGTCCCCTACCATTATACACAGGTAGCATAAGGTATGTCGATTATCTTTAGACAACTACTAGTAATACTTGGTTTCACCAGTCGTACGAGAAGGAGGCTGATAACCACCGTCGTGGAATCGCAGGGTAAATAGAAACGTATCACATAGCCAATTATAGCAAATATAAAGATAACTACTAGCACTACGGCCCTTGTGGGCGAGCAGTTGACGTTTAAAAAAAAGTTCGGTTCGTTTGGCTTGACATCAACGTCAACGGCCGATCCTACTGACCGTAGCAGTAAGTTTGCTTATTTCAAAACACTAACGGTAGTTATGCATGTACACAAGCACCAACCCCCACCCAAGCCCACGCCCACGCCCCAACCACCATCACCCCCAAGCCCACCCCCACCCCAACCGTCACCGCCACCAACAACACAAACACCACCACCGCCAACACCACCACCACCACCCCCCCCACCGCCGCCGCCACCACCACCACCACCACCACCACCAGGCCCACCCCCAACCCCACCCCCACCCCCACACGCCAGCACACCTGTCCTCCTGGATGAGGCTCGTGAGCAGCTCCACGGGTACGCATATGTCCTGGCGCTCTTTGAGGAACGACGCGGCGACATTGAAGGCGGTGCCGTCCTTCCCCCAGGCGCCCCAGCGACCCTGACGCCGTGGGCCCAGGGAGGAGTACCCGGCGAGGTTGCGGGCCAGGGCTACGGGAGCGCCCACGGCCGTGAGGCAAGGGTCTGATAAGAGGCAGAGGCGTTTTGGGGAGTTTGGATAGCCGTCAGTTTGTACGCGGGTTTCTGGTTCTCTTCCGAGTATCATGCAGTGATGTGTGAGTGATGTTGCTTCTTGCCCCTAAGGAGAAGATTGACGGTCACACTCCAGCCTCCAGTATGCACCGGGCGAGAAGCGAGATGTGGCGCTGACAGGCATTGCAGGCACTGCGGAGATTGATCTCTGATCTCGCTGGTTCAGGCTGATGGCAAAATACAGGGAAAACGCAGGGCCTGGTTTGCTGAGTGTCTGCTAATTTTCTCCCGCCTGTGCTCTGTAGGACCGTACGAGCGCAAGATACCGGAGTACCTGTGGGCAGTCCACTGCTGTACGCGTATGATACAGTGATCTATTAATCGGACACCTTTAACTCGTATAATATCAGGTACGGCGGTGTCAAATGCCCAATACCAAGCGCTTTGCTACCGCCGCAGACGATGATAGAGCAGCAGCATTTTTTCGTACAGTAGTAGACTAGCAAGCCTACAGCAGCAGTAGTGTGATAGCAGCAGATCATTTGTACGAACAGCGAGTGACAGCAGCTTGGATCCACAATACTCCCAGGAGCTAAGGACTCGTATCATCGAACCCATCCGAGTCTCGGACAACCACATCCCAACTGACATATAGCTCTCCCATTCACGACGTCCAGCAGACAGCACGAACTGCAAGAGACATCAAGCTCCCCTCGTGCTCGTCGTGCGCCAACAGCCAACAGCGAACTGCAAAATTCAAATTGTGGTTCCTACTGCACCTGCTTGTGGGTTGCTTGTGCTTGGCTACCGAATTACAGCAAGCAAAAAGAACGCACCGGTACTGAGCAGAAAAGTTGGATCCCGCCGACGCTGGAAGCCGTCCTCCATAGGTGCCATACCACCTCCCCTTTCCGACGGGTTTGAAAGGTACCTCTGCGGCTGCTGTGTGTCTTGATGTTTTTGGTGCAGCTGAATGTTCAGTTTTGTTGGGAGGCTACAAAGGAAAGGGGACAGGGCATACGTAAATCCGGGTACATTTCACGATTTTCAGACACGCCATTTGAGGTTTCCCCTTTTTTGTTTGGTGGTTGGTGGGCGGAGGTACGAGCACTCAGGGTTCACGAAGAGGGCGCGTCCTCCTTGATCCTTAAGCCAAGTATGGGAGCCTACAAGTACCTTGAGGAGCTATGGCGGAAGAAGCAGAGCGACGTGCTCCGCTTCGTGCTCCGCGTGCGCGCGTGGGAGTACCGCCAGCTGCCCCGCATTTGCAAGGTGTCCCACCCTACCCGGACGGACAAGGCGCACCGCCTCGGGTTCAAGGCGAAGCAGGTGATAAGAGGGTGATGACTTGATGCTCGTTTTGGGCAACAACACCAGGCAGAACGTTTATGCAACCGGTGTTGGGGGTGTATGGCAACGTATGCTGGTTACTGCTGCTCCGTGTGGGTGGCGTTAGTTCTTGGTGGTTTTTTTAAGAGCTCTTTGAGGAGAGTCCTTCACCATGGAATGGTATACAAAGTCCTTGCTTGTTCTGTTGTGGCTTGGCTATCGTCCACTCGTAATAGATGGCCTTGGGGAAGGCTTCTCTTGGCAAGAGGGAAGAGGGAGGTCCATTAGATTTTCCTGAGATGCAAGCTGCGTGTAACACCTAGTGGCAATTGTAGGTTTAGTGCTGGTAGTGTCATCCTTGACGTACAGCAGCACTTGAGCCGCCGATGATACCCAGCTCGAGCTTGCTCGTGGTGGACGCAACAGGCAACCACAAACAAAGCCAAAACAATACAAACTCCTGGTCCTGGCGAGCAGCAGAGCAGCAGCAGCATTATCAGCATTCCGAATACCAGGTACCAGGTCGTCGTCTCTTTCTGGTGCTGCTGCTGATGTTACTCCTGCCGAAGTGGCGATTATGTATATACTGCGGTTATCGATACAAGGTACTGCTGTACCTTCCGTCGTGCTGTGTGTTTGTCGCCCACAAGCTCTTGACTTGCTGCTGCGATCGAAATTCAAAGTGGGTCTTCTCCTTTCTGTCCTTGGCTGCTTTTGCTGTACAGCGCTGCTGCTGTCTTCCAGGTGCCTGGTTAGACACGATGACGCGTTATCGTAGTTCGCATCTCCCATTCCGCACCGTTACTCCCATAGGTGCCATCGCACTCCTTCCGGTTTGCATAGACAACCGGTACGTACATACAAATTTATAAAACCAGGTACCGAGAGGGTACGTGAAACTTTCAAGAGCCAGACTACCGAATTCACGGAGGTAAACACACCCTCACTCGTACGAGTACGAGTCTTGCTTGAACACCAAGTCCTTGTACCTGGTATATACACATGGCAACATGGCACGTGCACACTCATATATATATAGAAGCAAGCATACTTACGAAGGCATCAGTAGGCTGAGATTCCTACTCTCCGCTGTTGTGTTCTCTGCTTTGCTGGTTGCTGTGCACTCGTATTTGTAGAGGGTGACTCGCCTCCTCAAGGCGTTTTATGTACCTGCTACTCGTGTTTGTCGTCAACCCAATTGCCGTCTTGCCTCTTTCTTGAATATGGCATCTTGTCTAAAGATGAACACGCGGCAGCAGCAGTACACATGCTCATTCCTACTTCAGTAGAATCGTATACCAGGTACCTGGTACACAGCAGTGGTCCCTCTATAGCGCCGGCATGTGCCAGCAGGAAATGCTGGCACTACAGCCGCAACCGGCACTACTCTGCACTGCCACTACCCACTTCTACTGTAGTTGTTTCCATGTGTGCCAAGCGATTTCGCAGGCACTGTAGCGGGCAACCGGCACTATAGAGAGACCTCTACTGTGTGTATGTATTTACCATGATCGCGTTGACGCTTCAGAAGAGCCAACATCGATGAACTTAAACTTGGAGTCAGGTTCAAATCAAAGACTGTGGTTCCTCAGGCATACCTGGTACTTCAGTTATCATGGTGTGGAACGAGCTCTCGCTAGGAACTCGGGCTGGTGGGCATTTTAAAACTGATGTCAGCTGCTGTGTGCGTTGGTGTGAAGCGTTGCGATGGCACCTGCTGCTGCTGTTGTTGTTCCTGAGGATGGTGTGTTTGAAAAACAACTCGACCGTTCCTCGTTTTTTTCGCTTTTGGGAGATCCGGTGGTCCCGTCCGACTAGACAAAGAGATTCGGTGACACGGGGGTGGAGTGGAAACGAGCCCTTTTTTTCAGTTGGCGCCGGCGTAAAATTTGAATTTTGCTTCGCTCGTAGTAAGAAGTCTAGTAGCGTGGGCAAGCATCCGGGTTTCCTGTCAGACGGCTGGTAATTTACGTACATATAGTACTGCCGCTCGCTGAGCCTGGACAGTTGCCGAGAGCGCGCTTCTTAATTTTCAGTTTATGGTACCTGGGTTCCACGGGGGTTCACGTGTAGGCTGTATTCCTTTTAGGGCTAATTAGTCGAAAACCTACGACGATTGTTACAGCATACCAGGCAGGCAACACGAAGCAAGCAGCCCTGACTGCTGGCGTGGTGGGTGGGTCCGAATCGCAACAGAGCGAGGTGTACGACACACGCGCAGCATGACAGCACTTTTATGTTTAGGCTGCACGCTCTTGCGATATTAATTAGACGGGTGATAAATCTCTTGTTCTCGCTTTTTGGGTCGCTGTGCCTAGGCCCCGAAAAGGCTGACCCTTTTCTACCTCCTAAACGGTCCCCTATTGATATACTTGGTGTTCTTTGTAAGCTTATCGTCGTTATAACGGGAGTGCAAGCGCGAAAAGGATTATGTTTTGATTCCTTTTCTAACTGCAGCATATACATGTTGCGGGGAGAAACTTCTTTGGAAACAGAGTTGCATGTTTTTCTGCAGTGCCACAATGGAAGAGACAGGCTGTGCCGCCATTTGAGAAGCACCGCGTACTGAGTACGTTGTCTGCTGGCTGCTGCTATGGTTTTCCAACTCTGTTTTCGAGCAGTGTGCCCCCGGATCGTGTGTGCAGCTGGAAAGGGGTGTACATCCTGAAGCCAAATAGCGTACAGTTGTTAATCTTCCCCGTTTAACTTTGATGTCAAGTGGACAGCAGTGTGCCGTGTACAGGAGCGCTTGCCCTTGCGGCAAGACCCAGAAGGCTGTGCTGTTTCTTATCGGTATCATAGAAGCGCCGTCACTGCGGATCACGCCTCGCCGAACGACTTTCGAGCGATAGATTCCATATATCCTAAACGAGCCGAGCAATGTAAGCCCGTCTTAAAGGCTGCTCAGAGTGACGGTATGGTTGTTGACGGCCTTGAACTCAATTCCATCCCCCTTAAGCTAGTACATGCTCACTCTCAACTGATTGTTGTAATTTAGAGCTGTCCCTGCCCAACCCGGGAACGATCGACATGTATACCGTATTTGTCGCACACAAATTCTCCACTCCTTGCACGTATAGTCTTGAGTACAATGTCCTTGTCTGTTTCGACCCTCGGTGGCTCAAGGTTCAGACGTTTTTGCGTTTAGACGGCGCCTCTTCTGACGTCCCGTTGATTCCGCCCCTTCTGTCCTGTTCTGTGTCCCCCGCGATCCCCCCCTCGCCTTATGGTGTTATTAGTTGTTTTTTTTGTTGTGATAAGAAATACACGATGGTGCGCGCCTCTGCTGACAACGCACTGCCCTCTTTGTGTCATTTTCTGTCCTCCCTTCCTGGCCTTGTAATGCTTTTTCGTTGATGGTGGTGTGTTGGAGCTCCACGATGTTTAACGCATTGCTCTCTTTTTGTTCTTGTCTTCCCCTCCCCCTTCCCTCGCCCTGTCGTGTTTGTGTTTGGTTCGTGTCGTGATAGGGTTACACCATGGTGCGCGTGGCGGTCCGCCGCGGCGGGCGCAAGAGGCCCAACGCCAAGGGTATCGTTTACGGTGAGTCAGAGGCGTTTTTTCACCGGGTTCTGCAGTATGGAGGCGTTTTTTTGTACTAGACTCGATACCCTCGCGTGATATACACATATTCACCGATCTATTTGTCACAAAACTTAAAAGCATGTGTTGGTTCCTTGAGCGGCGGGCGACGGCTCGAAAGCCCTTGGTTTGGTGATTGCCTCTAAAGAAAAAATTTCTGCGGTTTGCCCGCAAAAAAACGCAGCCAGCCAGGTATTAGTAACTCCCAAGCATACATAGCGCAAGGTAAACAACACAACCCAAGGAAGGTTACCTACCTGCCACGCATATCATGGTGCGCCGAACGGACTGGTCGTTGGCCGGTGGTTTTGATGATTGTAATGTCCCTGATTGGCTGATTGGGGTTGAACGTCTTGTGAAATTTATCTGGCACAGTATAGGCGTCCCAAAACTACCTGCGCCTTTAAGAGCGGCTTCACATCCCCTAGTAGACCGCCTTTGCAAAATAGTATAAAACCCAAATCGCCTACAACGACTTCTTCTGACGCGAAAAATATACCTAATCTCAATATACCGACAAGCAAGGTAATATGATACGTAGCTCAAAAGGCGGAACTATCACCTCTGGTGGCATGAGCGTCGGGACCGATACGAGGGGTTCAAAACATAAGAACGATTGTTTTCTATTTTCTGTGACTTTTTTTCATGTTGCTGAACATGCACGAGCGTGAAATGGGAAACATCAATGAAAGTCGACGAGCAGCGGAAAAGCTAAACCCTATGCTCGGTACATATGGAGGCGTATACCGGGGGGGGGGGAGATTGGAAGACACTTGCGACCATGGCTTGTCCAGAAGACCTTTTAGAGTAGTAACCAACCTCCTGCGAATTGAGCTAGAAGGAACAGGATTGTTGAAAATGTTTTGCCAAGAGCATGATAAATAAGAGACCTGGTTTGGTAAGTGCCTAATTGAGCTTCGCTCGTCTGCCGGTAAACTTGCCTGATGAGATCGGCGACTGCATGAAGCAGCTCTTTCTTCCATGTTTTTTTTTTTCATAGGCCACACGGTCCCCTCGGTCGTACGAGAAGGTTTAGGTGGCACGGGCACCCCCCTCGGCTGTGGTTGCGTATTAAAGACGATGAGGTCTCGCGCCAATCGTCTTGAACGGTTGCGCTGGTGTTTTCATCGGAACGTTGCATCGTATATAAATATACTTGTATCGTTTTTTATTTGCAAGTTGTGATGAACTATCAATAGCACGAGAGTGTTTGCCGGTGATTCGCGATTCGGAAACTTTTTTTTTAAAGTTTCCGTCGACGAATGCCGTCCCGAATACGAAAGATCTTAGATCTAGCTTGCGCGGGACATCCGACGCCTCCAGAGCGAAACCTGATGATACCCGACACGTAATGGTTATTCTTGTGTTACCTTAAGGTAAGACTGCAGCTTATCTACGAGTAGCTTAGGCTAGCTTCTGCTGCAACTCCAGTGTTATCCCACTCTACTTCCAAGTAGTTTCTCCCCAAATAATGTGGGTGCAGTACCGAAGGGACCAAGCGAGCTTAGGCATCCGCCCGGGGAGAAGTTGGACGAACCCCCGTAGCTCTAGCAACGGCAAGAACGTGTCCTCTTACTGTCTAGAAGGGGCTTTGGGGGCCTTGAATCTTCCTGGTACTCCATAGTGCCGGAAGATTATATCATTTATATCATGTGTTGTGGGTAAATATCGCTGGAATTTCTTTTACTTCTTGCGTCAACAACAGCTTGGTTATATATAGGGTGATATGTTCCGTATTCCAACTAACTAATGCGGCAATGCAAGAGCTTGGACGATACGAGCACAACATGATCCTACGGTTGCTACTGCGCGGTTGCGCTATCAACAGGCGCTTGCTAATCCTAAACCAAACCTGTCTTCTTTTTGTGTCATTATATGGGTCGCCTTAAGCACTCACCACTTGGAATTGGAGTGAGGTCTCTCACTAGGTAGGAAGACAGCACCTGGTGTACCGGTACCTGACATGGAAGGTGTCAAGATAAATCGTTGGAGCAGAATTAACGATTTGCGATACTCGTGGCATGGGTACCTGACATGAAACGTGTCCAGATACATCGTTGGAGCAGAAATAACTATTTACGATACTGCCAATAGTGGCATATATAGCCTGTAGGCCCGTTCCTTCCTCGAGCTCGTATCGTTCTCATGTTTGATCTGCACAGGCTAATTAATGAGGTAACACAAAATCGGCGGATGCTATGCATACCTGCTAAACCTTCGACTCGTTTCTGACATGTTTTCGCTTTTTTTGCTGTTATCTTGTAGGTAAGCCCAAGCACCACGGTATCAACAAGATCAAGGCCGTGCGTAACTTGAGGTCCGTCGCCGAGGAGCGTGTGGGTTCCAAGTTCGCGAACATGCGCGTGCTGAACTCCTACTGGATCAACCAGGACGCCACCTTCAAGTACTACGAGGCAAGTCATCCATGATCAACTTGAAGACTTTCCTATTGTTTGTATTGCGGTAATTATTTTCGGACTCGGGAGTGAAAAGGCGACGACATGTGTCTGAGGAGCAATTCCGGGAGGTGTACGACACGCGCAAGTATCATAATACTCTATACTTTTGTCATTTTCTCCCTACTTTTAATATAGAGGGTAGGTTTGACCGCGCTCTTCCCGTTGTTTTCGTCGCTGTGCCTTGGTCCCAACCGCGTACTGTTTTTTGTAGTTTTTTTTTGCTATATAGGACTGTGGGACGATCGCGAATGATAAGGGGGGGTGTAGCCACCGTTTTTTGCGTGTTCGTCGTCCTGAGGATCATGAGACCCTCGCGTCCCGACAATGCCGGGATGAAGCACGACGGGTTTTCATGACCAGGCAAAAATTACTTTTACCAAGTACGAAGCGCCATACGTGGGGGGGGGGGTTCGTACTGAACCAACTAGTAGGACGCCGCCTTCCAACTAACGTGTAGATTTCGAGGCAACTCATCAACACGACGACTTTCCCATTATTCGTAGTATTTTAGTGCTATGTAGACCTGCGGCCACGAATCGTGGGGAGTTGCGAACTAGAGCCCATCTTCCATGAATACCCCTACAACCATCGTCCATGTCACCACCCGACCAAAATCTCAACTTGCGTTGTGTTTTACTATTTTTTCTCTGGTGTACTTCGAGTCAACTAACAAAATACTCTTCCACTTCCTTTTCCCTTTTTTGTTTGCAGGTGATCACGGTGGACCCGTCCCACGCCGCCATCCGCAACGACCCCCGCATCCAGTGGATCACCAAGCCGGTCATGAAGCACCGCGAGTGCCGCGGCCTCACCTCGGCCGGCCGCCAGCACCGTGGCCTCCGCAAGAAGGGCCACCGCGCCAACAACCTCATCGGTTCCTCGCGCAGGGCCGCCTGGAAGCGCCGCAACACCCTCTCCCTCAAGCGGTACCGCTGATCTGGGAGCTGACGGCGGAGTGGGGGCGGGCAAGGGCAGCGATGGCGGTAGTGATACTTGCGGCAGTGGATATAGCGGCGTTAGCTTTTTCGCTGGGCTTTTCGAGCTCGGCGATTTGGCGAAACGGTTGATGCTGATGCATCGGTTATTTCGTTCCACGCCGGTGGCGGCTACTGTTGTCGCGTTTTTTGCTGATTTTGGTGGAATGCGCGGTTTTCGCGTTTTTTACTGATTTTGGTGGATGCCTTTGTCTCCCCCCCCCGGAAGGGCGTTGTCTCAAGCCTGGCGTTGTTGGCGTGCTTGTCCAGTCTAGTCTTTTGAGTTAGACGGATAGGTGGGTGGATGGATGCGCTGGGGGAAGGCGGTTGCTCTTTTGGCTGGACCTGCTTCTGATTGTGCTTTGCATGGCCTTGGCACATCTGCAGCGGGGGCCCTCCCTCGCAAGGGGGCAATCGGGAGCGAAACTCGTGAACTTGGAGAAAAACATAACAACCATCTTGTCTTTTTGTGTGCGTTTGTTTGTGTGTGATTACGTGAACGCATACTGCCGACCCGTGGCCCAGAGCATGAGCACACACTGCCATGCCAGCCGCCGGCGACGGTGCCTTGTGGAATTTCTGTCGCACATGTTGTTCGACGCAAGCAAGTTGTCTTGAGGCAACGGCGTTTTTTTTTGGCTGATCATACTTTTTGCTCGTTTGATTCGGCACACGAGCCAGGGGCATTTCTGTGGCGAAGTGTTTTTTTCTGTTTGTGGCCCGCCTCTGATAGACGTATCATATGAAAGCAAGTTACTGCCTGCTGCCCCCGAAACCAAAAGAACATACCCGAGGTATATGTTTCGCGGTTCATTCTCGATTCAGCAGCAGTATTCATGGAACAAAATCAGACTGCACTACTGTTTTTGCCGCCTCCGTATATGAAACCTTTCACAACTGCCAAAAACGCCCCACACGATTTCCTAGGAATGTGTCCCTAAAATTGTTGGTGTGGGTCCTGCGGGGTTCATACAGACTACAAGGTATTGGTGTAACACGTTTTGGCTGAAATGCTTTCTGAATGACGGGGCTCCTTATTACCCAAAATCGTCTGAATGTCGCATCTCTTCTTGTTCTGCAGCATGTTTCTTGGTACTGTTTACCTATATATAGCAGGCCATGGGGTTCTTCATTGAGTAGCACAGTCAGTTTTCTCGAAATCAGTTTTTGGGTGTATGGATAAACATGCAGCTTGACGAGGTCATCACACCTCCACGTATTTTCACACCTACTGTATATCGAGTGTCAGTTTAACCCCAGTGCATTTGCAACCCAGCGCTAGCTAGCGCCCCCTCCAGCCTCCGCGGCAATGGCACCGCAAGCTGCCGCTACCGGCGGCCACCGTAGCTGCTGTATCATCTACGGGCGCGCCAGTATGTCGACTCGATCCGAACCGAGGGGGTCGAATTTTACACGTAGCTCAAGTTGGATTTAAATTTTCATCTTCAAAGCGCTACGGCGGCACAATCACCGTGCGTAGTAGTAGTGTCTGCTGCTCGCGACACTGAGATATTTTCAACTGAAACAGAACCGGTGACCTCAAGAGGAAAGAGAGGGCTGTCGCCGCAGATAAAACAGACAACCTCCCACCCCTCCGTAACGGTGACAAGAGTGCGAGCAAAAACACGCCGACCTACTCGTACGAACCCCCCCCCGCCCCCCCCACCCCGCGCCCACTACTGATGAATTGCTCATGTTCGTGTCTCAGTTTTGGCCACAAAAAAAAACAAACATCACGACTTCTCTTTTCTCCTATATTGGATGACACAAAAAAGCGTTTCATTTCACACGGTTACTTGCATATACTTGCACACCTCGTCGCCTTCCGACTGGCAGTTACAGATTCCAACTGATAGCCGTTACAGATTCCAACTGACAGTTACAGATTCCAACCGATAGCCGTTACAGATAATAACCGACAGTTACAGATTCTGACTGACACATTACAGATTCCGACTGGAAGATAGAGATCCCGACTGACAGTTACAGATTCAGACTGGAACATAAAGACTGTTACTGACAGTTACAGATTCCGACCGACAGTTACAGATTCCGGCTGGAAGATACATATTCCGACCGACAGTCACAGATTCCGACTGACAGGTAAAGATTCCGGCTAGAAGATACAGACTCCCGACTGACAGCTACAGATTCCGACTGACAGTTACAGACTCCCGACTGGCATTTATAGATTCCCGGCTGACGGTTACAGACTCCCTGCTGACGGACGCAGACTCCGACGGACAGTTACAGAGTACCGGCTGGCAGTTACAGGTTCCCAGCTGACAGTTACAGAGTCCCGGCTGGCAGTTACAGATTCCCGACCGACAGGTACAGATTCCCGACTGACAGTTGCTACAGATTCCGATTGAAAGTTAAAGATTTCCGACTGACAGTTACATATCTCGGAGTCGCACGCACCGGTTTGACCCGACGCACTCCAGTAGGATGAACGACCGAACAGGCTAAACCGAACAGGCTAAACCAAACAATCGGAAGGAAGGAAGGAAGGAAAACAAACGCAAAAAAAAAGTATCATCGTACTCGTATATAAGCAGAAAACAGAAAGAAGGCAACACAAGTAATCAAGCAAAACGCCACCGAACAGTACCACGCGAACAAAAATCATGTACCCATGGTGATCTATATATGTACGTACAGTACAGTACTACTGTTCATAATGTAGCACCGCTCGTTTTGTACGAAAACAAACAAAAAAGGAGAAAACCTAAAAGAAACGCGTCGCATCACATCATACGTACGATTCAAACCGACGAAAAGACGCGCCAAGAGAAGACAGACATGAGGGAGAAGGGAGAACGTCTACTCTCCCCTGTCCCCTACTACCCGCGCACGTGTCGTGCGTGTTTATACCTACGTAAGCACACGCCTTCCGGCCACTGAAACCCGGCGTACGTACTTAATCGTACGTGACCAAGCAGAACGGAAAATATCTACTCCCCCCTGTCCCGTGCGAACGAACGACGTACGTACGAAAGAACGCCTCCCGCCTACTGAAACCTTTCAGCAGCACGCCTCCCAGCTAAAGAAACCTCGCAGCAGCACGGAAAATATCTACTCCCCCTTGTCCCGTGCGAACGGCGTACGTACGTAATTACACGTACGTAAGCACGCATCCCGGCTACTGAAATTTTGCAGCAGCACGCATCCCGGCCACAGCAGCACGCCTCTAAGCTACTGAAACCTTGCAGCAGAAGGAACCGTCTGGAACTTCCCGCCCCCCCAACCCACCGCCGCCGCCCCCCCTTCCCCGATACCGCCCACCGGGGGCTGAGGAACTCCCGCTTGGACCCCTCCACATCGCAGCCCCACGGAAGAAGCCGCCAATTCTGTTTCCCCCAGCGTGTGGTACCTCAACCGGTCGAATGCAGTTACCCCAGGTGACGCCGTGCTCCCGAAGGCTGGCTCAACTGGCACGGTAATTGGTTGCGATTGTTGTTGCTGTTGTTGTTGTTGTTGCTGGTGGTGGTTGTGATGGAGATAGAGGTGGTCGCCAAAGGGCGCCAAGGTCTCCCCATCCGCTGAAAAGCGCTGCCCGAGCGAATCCGGGGCTTTATTAATTCGCGGGGTTTGTCCAAGCCCCGCCCCCCCCCCCGCCGCCGCCGCTGCTGCCGCCGCCGCCACTAGGTGTTGTTGCTGCTGTTGCTGCTGTTGCTGCTGCTGCTGGTGGCGGGGACGCTTATCCCACGCCGACTCTTCCACCGCTTCGTCGCCCTGCCAAATTTGATCGATCGGCGCAAACACGTAAAACAAAAAGCATGCACGGACGTAAACACACAAACGTTGGTTAGTCTACCCATACAAAGCACACAAAAACACACAAACACACACGAAAAACCCAAAAAAGGACGCTCATGTTTCCGAGGTCCCTCGCTTGAGGAGCTCTTACAACCCCACCGAACAACTGACTTCGGCAAAAAACGAAAGCGCCACCTGACGAACAACCCGATGACCTATTACGGGGGAACGTAGTTAATAGGACCAAATATTGGTAGTAAAAATAGGGAAACGTATAGGTTTTAGTGTCTGCCGTAGGTCCTATTAACTACGTTCCCCCGTAATAGCTATCAATCGAACGACAGCAGGGTAAGACACAAATGATAGTCCAACAATATACGAAGAGTACTCGTATTTCCTCTCGCGCGTGCTAAGTACGACAGAGGTATTCATACTATTAATACTATTAGTACAGCACTTTTCGGCAAAAATATTTTCTGAATGGTGGGGCGGGCTGCTCTATCTAATAAGCCAAAATCGTCGGAATGTCAATTCTTGTTTTGCAACAATGAATCTTTTTACCACCTAGGCTATGTGGGCTTGGTCATCGGGTTGCACTTTCAGCTTACTCAAAATAAGTTTTTAGCGTGGAGGTATATAAGAGCGCTCCTCAAGAAGTGAGCGTCTTCAGAAAAAAAAAATGGTGTTATACTGATTACAGTAGTGGTCGCTCTGTAGCGCCGGTATGTGCCAGCCGGAAATTCCGGCACTATAGCGGCAACCAGCGCAACTCCGCATATACTGCCACCACTGGTTTTTCCATCTGTGCCAATCGATTGCACAGGCGCCATGCTTGGGCAGGGCTCACGCAATTTATTTTGGGGGGATATATTTTGATAAGGTACAGCTAAAACAACAAAATACAGGAGTACCGTATGATAGCATACCTGGTATGTGTCAATCCAACGATGTTGAGTACTCGAAAAAAATAAACAAACAAACAAAGGAATCAACTGCTGCGTGGGTAGAGGCGCAATTCGATGCGAGTCGACGAGGGAAGAAAATGCTGCGCCCTTCTCGCGATAAAAACGAAGGAGCGTACCGTAGTGGGGAGGGGGGGGGGAGAAGAGCCTGCTTAGTGACCCCCCGGATCTGAGTTACGTCTAAGGGGGGGAGAAGGAGAAAGAAAAACTGCGAAGCTTCGTAATCGATCGGATGAGCAAAACAAAAAACAAAAAAAAACGCGTTTCGTCATAAACAGATTTGCCCAAAAACGCAACCCCTGTTATAGCGCGCGTCAAACACACACACACAGACGTTCGTTGAGCAGCTACCTACAGTTGCTCGACGTGACCACAATAGGGGCCCCCCAGCAAGGCGGTAGTGTGCCAGAGCAACATGACCGCCTTATTGGGGGAGGCCGCCGTATTCATTCCAGGTTATGGGTGCAATACCCCAGTCGCGCCAAGCGATTTCGACCGCCTTATATCGGGATACCGCCTTACTCAGACTGCCTTATTGGGGGACGCCTACACCGCCCACAATGAATGGCACTTTTTAAAATAGCGAGAACAGACAAGCGACCTTTTCAGACCTTCACTCTTATCAATCTTAGGTATCGCGGGACCCGACAGATAACTCAAGTCACGCACATCACGCCGTCTTCTTTCAACACGACTGCGATACCACCGCCCACGGAAAAGCATGCACCCACGCACCCACAGCGACCAAAACTGAAGCAAAACCGAAAAAAAAACCAGCCCATGCCTTAATATCCCGGTGAACAAGAACAAGCAACGAGAAACAAGAATCATAATCTACCTGTATGCGCACGGCTTGTAACGTGGTCTGCACCGCCTCAGGGTCAGCAAGAACAGCAACAAGAACAGCAACAAGAACAAGAGCAAGAACAAACAAGAAAAACAAACACTAATTAAATCAAGAGCAAGAGCCAAACACAAACACAAACAAAAATAAGAAAAAAAACAGAAAACAAGAACAAGAAACAGCCAAATAAAACAAGATCACGACGAAGAACAATAATGCGAATAGGAACCTTGTATGCGCACGGCTAGTAAAGTGGTCTGTACCGCCTCAGTGTCAACAACAACAACAACAACAACAGACACAAACCGCAACAACCTAACTGTACGCGCATAGCTTGTAACAACGTGGTTGGTACCGCCTTAGTGCCAACAAGAACAACAAGAACAACAACAGCACATGACAAAAACAACAAGAAACAGCAACAAAAACACGAACAAGAATAATAACAACAAGAAACAGCAACAAAAACACGAACAAGAATAATAACAACAAGAAACAGCAACAAAAACACGAACAAGAATAACAACTACAAGAAACAGCAACAAAAACACGAACAAGATTAACAACAGTAAGAACAAGAACAATAGGAACAAGAACTTACCTGTATGCGCATGGCTTGTAACGTGGTCTGCACCGCCTCCGTGTCCATGCCGTCCCCTCGCTTACGCTTCTGCGCTGCACCGGGGGCCCCGCCCTTGCCCCCCCCCGCCCCCTGCCCGTGCGGTTCGAACTCCACCCCGAACAAGAACCCTCCGGCCAATGTACGTTGAACCTGCCAAGCGAATACCAGGTATGTGATTTTTGAGTCACGGGGGAACTTGACCAATGGGGTGCTTGCCCGTTTTGACGGCTATTATTGCAGGTTGTACGAGTAAGGGATCAGGGACAATCAAGACGACGAGAACAAGAACCAAGAACAACATAAATACCACCAAGAACCAACAACAAGAACCAAGAACAATATCCATATCAATATCGCGTCCCGGTTGCGCTAAAAATAATGAATTCACTCTATTTCTAGTATACAACGATGATTTGTTTTTGTCAGCCATTCCTAAAACGTCTCGGCGGGTTACTCATTTAAGAGCGGCCATAAAAGAGGAAACGGATTTAAGAGCGGTGACCTTATTATTTGGACTGTTATTAATAGGCCTATCATCAGCACAAAAACAAGAGCAAAAACAGTAACAGCAACAATTACAACACGAACCCCAACAAGAACAACAACAACAACAACAACAACAAAAAGGACAAAAAAAAGAACGGCAACCATCACCATCGCAAGAACAAGATGAACAAGGATGTGGTTAATCGGCGTACCTGTTCGCGAAACAATTCCGGGTTGGCGAGCGCCGCCGCCGCTGGTTCGTTTATCGGAAACTGCTCCGTCGGCTCGATGAACATCAACTGTGTCAGAAGCAGCAGCAGCAGTGACGGAGGCGGGGTTAACAGAAGCAGCAGCGGAATCAACAGCAGCAGCAGCAGAGGTTGAGGGGCGAGGGAAAAGGCACCTCGCAACCAACGAAGTTTGCACGCACCGCACTCTAGCTATGGGAGAGCACGCGATATGCTACGCATACAAATAGGTATACTATGTATCCCGCAGAGCTGTATCCGCAGGGGGGGTGCACTCATTTCTTGCATAGCCGTAGTCATAAGACCATTGTTGTTGTTGTTGTTCTCACATTAACTCATTGCAAAAATCAAGTCCGTGGTCACAGGACCATATATATCCGCAGGGGAGCGGCGGAGGGGGGTCGTATAATACACCAGGCATGTGGTACAGTATACCAGGTAACACGCAAGCTAACACACCCCCCTCCACAACAAGGCAGACACACGACACCACGATTTTCTGAGGTTCCTCAACTGACGAGCTCCACACCTCGCCAAAAAAACTGATTTCCAGAAAACTGAAAGGGCAACCCGATGAACACAACCCACGCCTTAGGGATGCAAAAAAAAAAAACTGCAAAACAAATAATGGAAAACATCTGAAAAAAGCGCGGCCGGAGTATCACGCAGCTTGCAAAGATATTGAAATAATTTGATAAAATAATGGCATTCCGACGATTTGGGTTGTAAGGAGCCCTGCCATTCAGAAAATAACGTTGCCGAAAAGTGCCAGCATACCTCTATGGTAGCACCGGTCACACACATAACGAAAAATGTGGCTTTGAGCGGCGTGCGTGCTGTCGTGCGTGTTGTGCGGTAGGCCGGTCAAACTCAAGGGCGATGACGGACGGAACTGCAGCGCACCCGAGGCGCTCTACTGTAGGTGATAGTCGTCGTGGACAAGGGCGAAGGCCGCCCATCTCGCGCATACAGCGCATACATGATGTAGCAATAACGATACACTACGTATATATCCTCAAACAAATGTAATATATAGGGTAATGGTCAAAGGGGGGTATACCCCCTTGTTTTTCGGCCATTTGGGGGTATAGTGAAAACACGCCAACGAAACGCGCCCGGGCTTGCCCCACACGGCCTGAAATTCAATTCTGACGCGCTGACGAGACACCCGTAGCCCATGCCAAGCGCGTACAAGCTTTTTTCTTTTTTTTCGGGCACGGTATTGGGGCTAACAGGACCGCGGCGCAGGAGGGGGCGAAAGGATCCCCCCTTTTGACTGCA
>JBBMKB010095162.1:0-10877 GCA_037833945.1 Alaria marginata | reverse complement strand
GGGGGGAAAGGGGGGCGATGAGTTTGTTCAGAGAGGAGGCGACGCGTTTAGTAGGCGACGCTTTCTTGAGTTGTCGCGTCAACCTCGCACGTACCGCGTGTATATGTTCAGAGCACATGTAGCGGTTTTCGAGAGACTAAACTTGCAGGGTCGAAAGCTCACAGAAGAGTATCCCACTCCTGCCTGTCACACATTTCTCATCCAATACTTTACGCCGTGAAGTTTTTTCGGTGATGCCCGAGAAGTTCGCGAGAGGCGAGGGAGAAAGGGGTGGGACGTGGAAAACCGCGTTTCATTACTCTTACCTGGCACCGACTCCCCTCAAAAATTGCTCTCCCCGCGGTCTCTACTCGTCCTCAGGCTTGGCCCGAGTCTGCGATGTATCCCCACGGATCGCATCCGAAAAGGTTGCAGCCGTCTCCGTGGTATGACGGCGAGACGACGGGTAATGACGCCCGGCCATCCACGGCGGGGCCCGGGATGAGGCGTGCAGCGGCCAGCCACGGGTAAGTGGCAGTAGTAGCGCAAGCGTTGATAGGAATGCAGCGCAATTGCTTCAGCCGCAGCCATGGTTACTCTGGATGCACTTGTTGGTTGCAATGCACATGTCACTATCTAGCCCTCTAGAAGGGTCTATTCTTCGCAAGCGTCACAGCAGCTTACAGAAGGAAGTTATTTTTAATCGAGCAGCTAGAGTTCTGTGCTCAGAGCGTACGATGGGGGGGGGGTGCGAATGCCGCTTGCGACTCTTGGCATCTTCTCGACGTGGACCCATTAATAGCGCGTTGCTAAACTAAACAGAGAATCCGAGCAATGGGTTTGCTTTTGAACGTTCCGGGGAAAATGCGCGTCTGGGCGCGATGCCCTCCCCGCGTGCATTCCTCTCACGTTGCAATTGCCTCACAAGCGTGTTTTCTTCGACGACGACGACCAAAACGAGAAAGCACGAAAACAAACAACGAAAAGATCAAGAGAAAGAACAACAAGAAGCCCATAAACAATAACAAAACAATAACAAAACAACGAAGCCTAAAACAAAAGCGAAACAAAAAGTATCAAAACCATACATAAACGAAAAATTAAAACAAGAACATACCAGTACAAATTAAAAACAACAACAACAAATCTAAAACAATCACAACAACAACAACAATACCAAGCACAAAAAACAACCAAACAATAAAACAACAAAACAACAAACAAGCCGCAAACAGCAAACAAGGACCCCCATTCCACCTCCCACGCGTTCTCAACTCTTTACCACTGCCGGCAGTTTCACGATGTCAATTCTAAGGCGAAACGCCTCGCTCGAAAACACAAACGGTGACCTAGCGCAGCGGACTGGGTCATCCTCTGCGGGCATGACGGCTCGATCCCCTTTGGTCGAAGGGGACACCGAGGGGCTGGACGCAAGGAAAGCTCACGTACGCACTCCCAAGAGGATGGACCAAGAGACTGGCTTTCTCAGCGGGGGTGCATTATACATCACGGTGAAAAGAGCCTCAAGGCCGGCGCGCCTTCTTTTCTTGGCCGTCGGTTTCAACACGGTGCAAAACTAAAGAGCTGGCTACGACAACGATAATGATGACGATGACGAATGACGAAAATTAGAACGCTGTCGATATCGAGAATGATGGCGACAGCGATAGCGATGACGACAACGATGACGATAGCGATAGCGATAGCGATAGCGATAGCGACAATGATAACGACAACGATAGCGATAGCGATAACGATAACGACAGCGATAACGATATCGATATCGATAACGACGACAACAATGATAACACCATCGATATCGACAACGGTAACGATAACGATAACGACACCTAACGATATCGACAGCGACAACGATAGTAATAGCAATGGCAATCCCGCGTCCAGTTGCTTGGCTGCGCGCACGCAGTGCGTCTCGAAGCGCCTGGTTCCCGCGGTACTGTCGGACTGGAGGTTCGAACTCCCCTTCTAAGCTTCATACGGCCGTTGGGCCGCCTCTCTCGCCTACAGGCCCCCAAGGACCCACTGACGCGCGGCTGGAAACCAGCGCTGGATGTGAAAATGACAAGGCAGACCGAGGAAGATGGACTGAAGTGGAGCCTTCTGAAGCAGATCCTCAAGGTGTGCCACGTGCTCGCCGTAACGGGTACATTCAGATTCGCAACGAAAACCATTCAGATTTCGTGGCGACTTGCTGCGAGATATGCAAACTCACAACAGGGAATCACATATCATACGGGTTTTATAGTTTCCGCGCACAGATTGATTAGCATCACCCTGTTGACCCTGGTACTAGGTAGCACTAAGGGGAGCCACCGACCTATATATTTCATGGGGACATACACACCCAGTAATACGCGTGATTGGAGTATCACACACAGCTTGCAAAGATGAGTTTCGACCAATTTTTTTATCTCACAGCTGAAGTGTATTTTTATTTTTTATAATATATACGTAGGCCCCCTCTTACGTATTGTGGTTTGTGTCTTGGAGAATGTTGCGACTTCCCGTAGTAGGAGGCGCGTGCTCCCCAGCACGCGCTCTATCTGCGATTTCGTCTTGTGCAGCTAGCTAGCTCCTGCGGAGCCGCCCGATTGATATTTCGCAATTGGTAGCTACAATAGTGCGAGTTGAGTTGACCATCGACGAGTCGTGTCAACCGAACGTCGAAACGCGCTCGCCGCTAGGTAAGAACTCCGTCCCCAGCATGTTTTGTCCACCTCTCTGCTCGAGCGTCGCCCCCCTTGGTCGAAACGAAAACGCGACCTGGGTTTGGGAGGAAGTGTACGAAAAATCGACGAAACACGCCTCAATACCTTGGATGGCAGGAAAAGCCAGTGCGGCGTGATACTCACCTTACAGGCGCTCACCTTCCATGTCGAGATGTCTGTGCCGATCCGCACGAGTAAGATGTATGATAACGCATAGAAAACGGGGAGTTCTCGTGTGATCACCACGCGGTTCCAATATAGAGACAGAGGCTTTAAACTATATTGTTATAACGTTGCCGCCAGCTTCAACTACGTACAGTAGTACTGCAAGTGTTTTGTCCCCACCAAAACCTGGAGTGCCCTTCTAAGTGTGTTGACTCCGAACCTTTTCGATAACTATCTCATCAACCCCACCCCTAGCCTTATCCCGAACCTCATCCCTAACCCTGATTCCAACCCCATCCCCAACCCCAACTCCCATCCTACAACCCTGGGACAATCGCCGGGAATTATTCCGACAGAAAAAAGGTCGTAAACAAGTTATTGGCGATATCATATACCCATTTTTTTCTTGACACACTCCGTAACACGCGCGATTGAAGTATCACACGCAGCTTGCAAAGCTGAGTTTCGACGAAATTCCCTTTTTATCGATCTCACAGCTGAAATGAATTTTCATTTTTCTTTATATTCATTTTTTTTTTCTGGAATACAGGTGATCACGGTGTCGCAGCACGGCGTGCCGCTCGAGGCGGTGAAAGAGGTGGTCGCTGGCTTTGGGAGGGCCGTCGGCACATCGAGGCTGGCCACTAAGTCTCAGGTAACAACCGGAGGCACCAACCAACCTTAGCCCTTGTAGAACTGCAAAAAATATTTCCCCCCCACGGAAATTCCGAGCAGTTTATCCCGAAAAACGTGGGTGCAATTCCAAGGGGGTTGTCAGCGTTAAACCCTTTAGAACCCCAAAACCCCTCCCTATACTATTAATAGTATCAAGTAAGTTGTCCCCAAAAACAGGTTTCCAGTTGTAAAGGGCTGTGGCTAACAGGGATAATAAGCTCGGAAGTGACTGCTTATGTTAGGTGTAGCTCTGGTATCGTCGATGCCGCACGGTGGATCTCGATAGCAAAGGATCCTTCGCAACTGTGCGCCATCGTAACTTTCAGTTTCCTTGTTGGCCAGAAATATGAAGTATCGAAATACGGCAAGGCATGCACCGCCACGACAAGGTTCAAAAGAGGAAATAGCGTTTCTCGTACCGCCGTAGTAAACATGATAGCTGGTGCTGCCATCAGCATTCCGGAGCGATCCCCCCCACCCTCCCACCGCCTCCCGTTCAACACAACCCTCTATTTTTTTCACCCGGGTTTATTGTTCCTTGCACCACAACATCGCCAGTTTACCACGCACATCACAGGGAAGCACGTGGGCTTTCCGCAGAGCGAGCTGTCCACCCTCTTCACGTTCTTTCAACGGACCGCACGCGTACGCACCCCTATCGCTACCACCACCGCCTCCTCGAGAGAAAACCACAAAGGAGCCGGTACGCAGGGGCGGCAAGCCAAAAATCGGGCACCGCCACCGTCGCGGCGGGTTGGTATTAGATGCGGCGTTGGCGGCAGCAGCAGCAGGAGTGATGCGGGCACGGGGCCCGGAGCCGACTGGGCAGACGCCGTGGCGTGCTTGCGTCTGCTGGCCAAGCCCAAGGAGCCTGTCCTGTCGGCGATTTTGGGGGTGTTCGAGGTGTTCGCGCGCTCGGCGGGGGATAGAGCTCGCTGCGCTCGCCGCTTGGAGCAGGAGAGGGTCGAGAAGGAGAGGCAGCGAGAGCTGAAGGAGGAGCGGGAGCGGTGGAAGCGAAGGAGCAGACGGGAGCAGGAGGGGAAGAGCACGCCGGCGGAGGTGAGGGGGTCGTCATTGTCAACTGAATGCACTATTACGAGGGACCATAGTAAATAGGACCAAGTATTGTTAGTAAAAACAGGTAAATATGTAGGTTTTTGTGTGTACCGTAGGTCCTATTTACTATGGGCCCCCGTAATAGGGTATTTTGAGTCTTAGGTGTCTCAATAATCATATAAAAAGTCGATATCCAAACTGGGAGATCACGAATCTCGCCGAAGCTACTATATTTGCAAGCTGCGTCTGGTTCTTTAATATCCGCAGGTGTTGTGTATCATTGCTCTCAGGCACCGACACGATCTTCGTGGGTCGCCGGATGCTCGTCTTTACTGCTGAGGGGGATTCCGCTCCCTTCACTTGTCGATAGTATTTGATGGGCAGTTTTGGGGCTGGGTGCCTCAGGAGTTTCTATTTGCGGGTATTTTCGGCGCTGGATAGTTGCACATGCCCCTTCTTGATTAGTTATTTTTGCGTCTCTTGCCTCTGGCGAGTTTACTTTCTCCTGTTCATCCGTGCCGCTGCCTCGGTTTTCGCTGAAAGTGAATGTCCTTGAACACAAGGGTATTGTCAATGGGGGTCTGTTTTGCAGACTCCGTCGTCGTTTTTTTTAAATCTCGCCAGCAGTGTTCCCAAATCCGAGCTCAACCCTTGTGCATCGTGATACTGCATGATCCCAGTGATACTAATCGGCGCAAAACACTGAAGTTGTGCTCGCGCTTTAGTTTATTTACGTACCAGCGAGAGGTCTTTGTTTGGTGTGAAAATCGAATGGAAAAAAATTGCGCTTAGCTTTCCTTTCGAGTAGACGAAGCCATTACGCGCCACCTTAGAGTGAACACGCCGGCTTTTACTCTCTACGAACACGCGTAAGATGTTTCACGCCCTCGACCCCCACCCTTCTGAACAACCCAGCCCTACCCAACCGCATTCCTGAAGAGATTCGCTGCTTGCGCATGCGGCCGTCGGTTCCGACTTGCAGAATATCGCCGAGCCCAAACCTCACTCCGTAGCTGTTGCTTCGGTTTCAAACCCGCTCAAAGATGGCAGTGGGGTTGGCAGCGGCGACGAGGACAGCAGGTTAAACCGCGCCTCCCTTGCGGAAACAGCCCGAATGTTCACGCTGGTGTGCAGCAACCAACAAGAGCGGCACGCTGTGACGACAACGTACCGCCACCGCTTCCGCCTTGAACTCCAAGCGGTCATGCAGGAGCGCCGAGACCCCAACCGCTTCAAGTTCCGGGGTAGCCGCGGTGGTGAACCGTCGCCATCATCCCCGCCGGGGACACCGGCAGGGGGGGGGGGAGGGGCAGGCTCTTTATCGCGTCCTGAATTGTCATCTGGTAGCCTCTTGAAACTCGGCGCGTATTCTAGCGAGGCAGGTGCCTCGCCCACCCGCCAGCCCGTCGAAACTGTGGTTGATAGCTCTGCTCTCGCGATCGACAGTTCTGCTGCCGCGCAGAAACAGTCACCGGTGGCGAGCGCGCAAAAACAGCCACCGGTAGCAAGCGAACCAGGGGCGGAGGTGGGGGCTCCAGTTCGGGAAGGGGGCGTGACGGTGGAAGAGTTCTCGGAGGCGTTAGTAAGGTGTCCTGAAATGCTGGAAGTTTTCGGAAACCAGCTCGCGGCAAGGTTTAGGCATCGGCATCGGCCGGCGTGGATGGCGCCAATTTTGCGAAAGGGCGGGTAGGGATTGAGCGTCTTTTTACGCATCGAGCGGTTGTGTAGTGGCGTGGGTAGATAGCGCAGCAATCACGGTGGTGCGGTCGCGCGCTCGTCTTGAGTTTGTTGTCTCGTGATAGTGATAATATATGCCTCAGGGAAAATGGTCATTGTAATATGCCTCAGGGGAAACCGAGGCATGCGTCGAGAGATAGATGCGCACCTGCGGTGATCCCCTGCGGTCCTTTCGATACTTTCCGTGTTTTCCTCCTAAAACACGGAGGGAGCCGGTAGAAAAGTTTAATGGACCGCTTGTTGGAGTTGCTTGCGACGGACGCAAAGTGATCGGATACCAAGTACCATGATGCGTTTTGCGCGTTCAATCATGGTGTCTGCAGCCACACAGGCCAATACACAGGCCGCAAACGGTTCGTACAATGGCTGCAATGCTTGTGCCCAGTGGGTGCACTGGACGAGAACCGTTCGCGAATGAGTTTCATCACCGACAAGGCTCACAGTAAGACCGTACCTGTCATCGGTACGTTCGCTGCTGTATACCTTGGTCCCAGAAGGGTTAGAAGAAGGAGATAATTCTAAATCATCACTCCCATATCGCTAAGCAGCCCCTGAAACACATTTCGAAGCCCAAGGCATTATTGTGCGCGATGTTCGCACACGCGACGTGGATCCTTGCGAGAAGCCACAGCATACCCACGTATCGCCCTGTTGAATAGGCCACCTGTTAAAGTGAGCAGTCCGCAGGGCTGACCACAGGCTAACCAAGAAAATGGCGGTTGAAGGTCAACTCGTACGCATACTACAAAGTAGCGATATATGGATTCCCCATGAAGAGTTTGCAGACCCGACAAACCGCGCGAAGGCGATAGAGTATGCCTGGTAACCCACAATAGGTCGCGACTTCTGGTTGTAACCAAACGCCTGTAACTTCGCGCGTAAAAAAACAGGCTCGTGCATTAATAACCCCATCCTCGAATATATCAGGTAGATCCAAGCACTCGTATTATATGATTTACCTGGTATAAGTACTATAGTGCCAGACGCAGTGGGTGCTGTCCTCTTCGTGAACACGAAGCACTTGGTAAGTCTTGCTGTTCTGGCCGTGATTGATTTGCCGAAACCACTGACTGGCAATCTCTGCTCTATGTTTCCTGCTTTGCTAGGACATGTATTGTGCTGGCAGAGTGGCATGCATGTTAGCGCCCTGCCCGCTGTTGCCTGTATCATACTAAAGCACCACGAGTATTAGTCTACAGTACTGCTGTACAGAGTGCCGTGGAATCAAAACCGCCCTTTTTTACTGCTGTTACGTGTGTGTGTGCGTTCACGAGTACGACAACATCAGCAGTAGATCGCCAACCCCGCCGACACGTCGACACGAACGAGTGCCCTCGATTGAAGTGCCGACATATCCCAGGCCCCAGCACCATGCAAGGGGTGGTAATCTGAACCATTCGCCCTCGGTGGATAGCGGTCTAGCTATACGCTTTGGCCTATATCTTGCCGTTGAACAGCTTCGCTTTCTGTATTTCTCCTGTGCGGCAGAGGGTCTGTGCACAGTCACTTTACTTTTTTGTGGCGATAATGGCCCATGACTATTCATATACGCAAGACTCTCTGCTTTCTTACTACCTATAGCAGGCCGCAGCTCATGGCTGTAATCCAGCCCGTGACATGCAGCAGGGGCACTGGGTACTGGATGCTGGATGGGATCGGATTTTCGCGCAGATTTTGGATATTAATGCCCCCGCAGTCCCCGCTTTCGTAACGCCTCGCAATACTTTGGCGCATTTTTTGTTAGTTCACGCGTCCATCTATCACCTCGCTTGCAAAGCACGAAGCAAGCCAGTACTCGTCCCAGTCACACGATGGCATTCGTCGTGCCGCCCGCCACGCTCTGTGAGTCGAATGCCTGGCTCCCGCATCTGTCGCGATGGCACTCGGCCGGCGGTGGCAGCGGCAGCAGCAGCGCTCCCATCGCCGCAGCAGCTCGCAGCCTACATGTCATGCAACCTCTCTCAAGCAGAGCTCGGCGCACAGCAACCGCAATCATGATGTCCTCTGCGCCGACACCAGCAGGTCCCAGCCCAGAGACCTCCGCGCAGGCACGGCGGCGAGTCCACAGCAACGTACGTGCTAGAGATACGGCCGGTCGCGGCAGCGGGGGCGGCGCCCGGAGCCAACCTGGTAGCCTCCACTCCAAGAATTTCGTGCTGAAAGTGCAGAGCATGCCTCCTGGGGACTGGCGTGTGGTGCTTCGCGAGCTGGACTTGGCAGAGCAAGCCGTTGACGCCGACCCTACTCTGGGGGGGATGACCTTCTTCATGTATGGGAGCTGTCTCGGGCGCATGGCCAAAGCCCGGAAATGGAAGGAGGCGCTTGAAATTTTGGAGAGGATGCGGGCGCGCGGCATGCAGCCGGACTCGTTTTGCCTTAGTGCTGCTATCAAGGCTTGTGGGGCGTGCAAGCAGTGGACGGAAGCTTTGAAGCTGCTTGAGCTGGAGAAGGAGCGGGCGGGGAACGGGAGGGTGAACGAGTTCTGCATGAGCGCAGCCATCTACGCCTGCGGTAACTCGGGGCAGACGGCGAAGGCGCTGGAGCTGCTGGAAGACGCCAGGGCGGGGGGTCAGGCGCCGCACTCGCACAGCTACACCGCCGCGATCTCGGCCTGCGGTGACGCCATGATGTGGCAGGAGGCCCTAAAGCTGTTCGAGGAGATGCGGGACGCCGGAGTGGCGATCGACGCCTACTGTGTCAAGACCATCATCACGGCCCTCGGGAGGAGCGGACAGTGGAAGCTCGCGCTCAAGGCGTACCTAGAGATGAAAGAGTTCCTGCCCAAGGAGGCCGGCCTCGACCTGGAGAGCTTGAACACGGCGAGTCTCGCGTGCGGGAGGGAGGGGAACTGGGCAGCGTGCGTCGCGCTGCTTGATGAGATGCGCGCCGTGGGCATCGCGCCGGATAACGCCTCCTACGCGGCCGCGATCAAAGCTTGCGGGGATGCCCAGCAGGGTGAGAAGGCGCTTGGCCTGCTCGCGGAGATGGAGGTCATCGGGGTGCAGCCCGACCTAGGGAGCTACAACGCGGCCATGCGGGCGGCGGGGGGCACCTCTCAGTGGGCAGAGGCGATGGAGATGTTGGCCGCGATGAAGAGCGCCGGCGTGCAGCCGGACGCGCGGACGTACAGCTACATCATCACGGCGTGCGGGAAGGCCGGGAAGTGGGAGGAGTCGCTGGCGATGCTCTCCGACATGCGAGAGCAGGGGGTGCCGCCCAACAAGCTCAACTACAAGGCGGCCATCCTGGCCTGCGGCGCCGCCAAGCAGTGGGAGCGCGCCGTGGGGCTCATCGGGGAGATGCGGGGCGAGGGGGGCGAGCCGGACGTGTCCACGTACAACGCCGCGATCACAGCGTGCGTCGGCGCGAAGCGCGGCGCGGAGGCGGTGGCCCTCCTCCGGGAGATGCAAACGGCGGGGGTGCAGGCGAACGTGGTCTCCTACAACCAGGTCATGACGGCCTGCGGGAAGTCGGGGATGTGGGAGCAGGCGGTGGCGCTCCTCCGCGAGATGAGCGAGGCGGGGCCGAACCCCGACACCGTCAGCTTCAGCGCCGTCATCGCGGCTCTCGGCGTGGCGAAGCGCTCGGAGCAGGCTCTGGAGGTCCTCGCGGCGATGCCTGCCGCCGGCGTCGAGCCCAACATGTTCAACTACAACTCGGCGCTCGTGGCGTGCTCTAGGTCGGGGGCGGGGCAGGCGGCCGCGGACCTCCTGCGGTCGATGCCGGCGTCCTCTCCGCACAAGCCGAACGAATCGAGCTACGTCGCCGCCCTGTCCGCGTGCGCCACGGGGGGGCAGGCGGACCTCGCCATGGAAATTTTGGCGGAGTCGCGAGCGAGTGGGATCGAGACATCCGCCGCGCTCTACGCGGCCGCGATAAGAGCTTGCGGCAACGGGGAGGGGGATGCGCACTGGCAGAAGGCGGTGGCGCTGATCGAGGAGATGCAGGCGGGGGGGCTGAGGGCGGGCGTTCGCTCCCACAACGAGGTCATGAAGGCGGCGGAGCGGGCGGGGAAGTTAGACGAGGTGGGAGCGCAGATGGACGAGATTAAGAGGCTGGGGCTCAAACCGGACGTGTTCAGCTTTAACTGGGCGCTGTCGGCGCGCCGGCGCCAGGGGCGGTGGGAGGACACGCTGCGGCTGGTGGAGGAGATGCAGGAGGCCGGGTTGGTCCGGACGGCCTTCTCGTTCGCGGTGGCTGTTCGCGCCTGCGGCGCTGCAGGGCAGTGGGAGAAGGCCTGCGGCCTGCTGGAGGAGTTGCAGGCGGGGGGGGTCGCCGTCAAGCCGAAGATGGTGGATGAGATGGTCGCTGAATTCGCGGGGCTGGAAGGGGCGGAGCCAGCATTGGAGCTTTTGGAGGGGTTCCGGGAGGACGGCAGTGCTAGCGGGTGAGGGTGAGGGCGAGCGTTCTTTAAAAGGACGCGCTTTTACAGGCGCCGTGATAGCAGCCGCTGGTGGAGATTTTGGTGTGTAGAAGGGGGGGGGGGGGGGCGGAGGGAGGGTTCCTCTCCCCCCCCCCCTAGGTTGTGGAAACTGC
>JBBMKB010095151.1:0-10878 GCA_037833945.1 Alaria marginata | reverse complement strand
TTGAAAACCACTTTCTCCGCTATGTCCCCCCCCCCCTCCCCCCGTCCCCCCCCCCCCCTCGTGGTGACCCTTGTCCGCCTTGCCACGACCAGAGCTACCATTGGCATCCATGTCCTCGCCCCACTCACCCCTAGAGTCATCCCACGGTAGGGGTGTAGAAAAAAGTTTCTGAGCTCCTGACATGAGGAGCTCAATATCCCCACCCAAAACATGACTTCCAAGGTTTTCGTTCGCGGAGCCCGATCAACATTTCTGTATCCGCTAGCCTTACAACACATCCACTAGTTAAATGATCATACCTACCGATAGTTCCTCACCTCAGGAGCTCAACCGGCCAGGAACGTTTGGCCTCAAACTCAAAAACTGCAACCCCTACCGTAGGAGGACTCCCTGCCTGCGGTGTGATCAATTACATCTCAGTTTGAAGTATTATTAAAAGCGTATTGACAAAACCTCCCGATAGCACCCCGCGAGGTCCTCCTGCGACGGCCTCACCAACAAGAACAGCAGCCAGTGCACTTCGCGAGGGGGTAACCTGCCACCGAGCCCAGCTGTCCGATTCGCTCCATTAAAACTTGTAAGTCGACCAAGGACGGGTTCTACGATAGAGGTAGCACTTTTTGGCGTTTTTATTTTCTGGATGACGGGGCTCCTTAACCCAAAATCGTCGGAATTGAACTCGATTTTTGCCATATACTTTTGTTGTATAGATGGGCCACTGGTTTGTTCGTTGGATTGCACTTTCGGTTGGCTCAAAAATATGTTTTTCGATGTCGTACAGAGCTCCTCAATTGAGGAGCTTCAGAAAAAAACGGTGAACCTCTATTGTAGAATGTGTCCAAGGCTGCTAAGGAAGGGGGCGGTACCGTACCCCCCGATTTGTTCGATGAATTGTATGCCACTCGTGCGCGTGACACGGAACCTCGCTCAAAACCATTATAAAGTTGAAACGTATAATATACACCCTGCCTGGTACATTAGCGGCCTACTTTTAGCCAGGCATTCGTAACATCTCCGTTGTCTTTGAGAGTCATTGGATTACGATGTTGATTGTATACATTCATATGATATCATATGTCATATGGCTGGAGCAAGCGCTATACACACTGTCATTTGGCGAATGGAATAACAACAAAAACGAGTAGAAAAGTGCCCCTTTTGTTTCGGCGCAGCGTAACAAAAACGATTACATTTCGGCAAATACCGCAAAAACCGACAACCACATGCTTCAGTTCAAGTATGCTGAAAACAGGAGGAACACCCTACACCCCCCTCCCGACACGTGCTACGCTAGAGGTATTAACATAGCACTTTCGTGGCCAAACTATTTTCGGAAGGACCGGGGCTCTTTATCCCAAAGGCCTTGGTTGGGTTGATCTTGTTTTGCTACACCGTTTTGGTGGTATGCCTGGGCCATGGGTTCGTCCATCGGGTTGCGCTTTCAGTTTACTACACAGCCGGGTTAGTGTGAGGTATACAGCAGAGCTCCTCAACAAATCGGTTTTGAGCGAGAGCTATAGAGGTCCTCAAGTGAGGAGCTTAAAAACAAAAGCGGGGTTATGCTAATTCAAGTATTACAGTAGTACCGAAGCAGTGCCTACTCTGTAGACCTACTCAGTTGCAGTTCTTAGCCTGTCCATCCCTGTACCCGTCGCCTGATGAAATCCTTCGCCCATCCCTACCTCCAGTCCAGTGGGACGCGTCAAATGCCGGAGGATCTTGGAAGGAAAATTACTTTGAATCCGGTGGGCAATCCAGGTGCAGGGTAACGTCTGGCCAGCGTCGAGGTCATCATCGTCGTCAAAGATTCTGTGTGCCGTCCGATGGATGAATTCGCTCGTTGTCAAAACACCATCCGTTTCTTCATCGTCCTTTGGGGGAAAGTGCCATGTGGCGCAGCTACGACAGTAGGGGTATTAATAGCACATTTTCCTCAAAACGCTTCTTAACTAAGGCACTACCCACTATGTACAGTACCGCCGGAATTGTGTTTTTGCATTTTACTCTCCTATATATATGTATTCAATAACTTACACTCAGGCCATGGGAGTATTCATCGTTTTTTCCCTTTTGTTTTTTCCTCACTGGCATCTTTTGGGTGAGACCTAAAGCTCCTCGAGTTTGGAGCCTCAACATTTGTATGTGGGCTCCCACCGTTTGCAAGCGTCATGCCGTCCGTGGGTTCCTTGTCATCGTGATCGCCAATCAACGTGTGTAGCCCGTCATCAGGCCTTCGTGGCTGACGAGGATATCGCCGTGCCGTCCGTTATCATCCCAGGGCCCAGTCCTTTCTGGCGGAGCGAGAACGGTGTAGCTTTCTTACAAGTTCCTATAGACGGCTAGCGCCTAGGCGTCGTACAGACTTTCTAGGCCAACTTAGGTAAAGTCTACTTTCGTATACGCGGACCGATTGCAGTTGTAGCGTCCAATATATCGTAAGGTCTACTGACATAGATCTTACGACAAAGAAAATAGTTGCGATGAGCCACTGAGGCTTCATGACTACTACATACAGTGGTACAGTATAATACTAACGTTATAATAGCGGGTTAGGCTAAATAACAGGCTGATAGGGCTAGATATCGAGGAAACTGCCACGAATTTGCAGCTACATACCGTTTGATTTTTGGGGCGACGCGCCAACGAACAATCCGAGCTCCTTAGTACGGTATATTATACAACCGACCCCCTCATAAGAAAGCATAATAAAGAGTCCTACAAGAAACTCAGCCTGAGAGTACCGGAAAAATATGAATCTCGCGAGCGGTTATTATATGGGTTACAGTGGCTTTACTGAAGCGTAGACGCGTGCTAGCGTCGTCCCACGGTAGGGGCGCAGCAGACGTTTCTGAGCTCCTGGCACGAGGAGCTAAATATTTCGCCCGTAACACGACTTCCAAGACATTCGCTCGCGCAGCCCGACGAAGAGTTGTATGCGATTGTCCTAAAACAAATAGTATATGATACTCGTAAAAACGTTTCACACTAACCGTATTTTAGTCGGTTAGTCGGTTAGTCGGTTAGTCGGTTGAGGGGTTCAAGCTGCCAGGGACGTTAGGCGCAAAAGGTGCAACCCCTACCGTGAGATGACTCGGTACGATTGAGGCATATACGTAGCACGTTTTGCCCAACATTTGTTTTAGGATGACCGGGCTCCTCAACCCAAAATGGTCGAAATTCATTTTTGTTTCTCGCAAAAATGGTTTTAAAATTGCATGCCTAGGGTATGGGTTTGTTCATCGGGTTGCACTTACTTTTAGTTTGCTCGGATTCTGTGTTTTAGGTGAATGTATTATACAGCTGACTCAAGCGAGGAGCCTCCGAAACGAAAATGATGTTTAGGCACATGCCACGTTAAAGGCGCACCCTTTTTTTCTGGGCCTCCTTACACGAGGGGCTCGATACCTCACCCATCACATTATTGTGAGTAAACCGAAGGTGCCAGCCGATGACCAAACCCATGGCCTAGGTACAAACAATATTCAAATTTCAAAACCAGAATATCACATCCCGACGATTTTGGTTTGAGCAGCCCCGTCGTTCACAATTTGTTTTTGCCAAAAACTGCTACCTCTATCGTATGGCACGCGTCGTTATTAATAAGTTATGTGAATCTCATAAGTTATTAATACTTCGTATTACGGGAGAACGTAGTTAAAAGGACCTACGGCAGACACATAAACCTATATATTTATCTATTTTTACTACCAATATTTAGTCCTATTGACTACGTTCCCCCGTAATAGTACCGGAGCGTGTGTCTGTAGGACATACCAAGTCTCAACCAAGACATCTAGGGCACATGCTATTAATAGTACAGTAGAGCATCGTTTTGCTGAGGATGTTCATTACTTGAGGAGCTCCTCTATGCCCGAAGCCTGCGTTCGGGTATATTAAAAGTGCAACCCGATTAACAAACCCATGGCCTCTAGGTATACAAGAACCTGGTATTTGATAAACAAGAATGACATTCCGACGAATTTTGGTTAAGGAGCCCTGTCATGCGGAAAGCGAACAAGCCAAAAAGTGCTGTACTAATAGTAGTATTACCAGCTCTATCGTAGAACGGGTCCTACTGCAGCCTGAAACCAATATTGGTTTTGTATGAGAAGGCCGGTGCTGTATTACCAGGTACTTCAGTAGGTACCAATGACGAATGACATATACATAGGTATCTCGGTGTCAACACCACCTCGTATGCCAACGGAACTTCGGCGCTCTTCGACAGCAAAACACCGTAACCAAGCGTAGGTCGGGGCCAAGCACAACTCGCAGGTCGGGGTCAACAGCCGCTCGTACATTCGATGCGAACAAAATCTCGTACGACAAATTCGGAGTCAATGAGAACTCGCACCTAGCGAGGTCGAGGTGCCGCCGAAAACTCGTACCAAGCTTGGTGCAGACGGCTTTTCCAGCCCCAACTACAGTGCGTAGCTCGAAGACAGCAGGGCTGTGTTTTCGTATTATTAACAACAGAAAAACTGTTTGGACACATAATTGCAACACACCCACATTACGGACGATGATAAGCAGCACTAGTCAAGCGCGTTCCACACGGCTCTACTCCATCTAGCGTCTGTATACACGGTTCAAAGTTGAAGTTCGAACCTCAAGTGGGAGGCAAGCCAGCTGAAACGCAACGTCAAATACACCGTTGACATTTCCCAGCCCACAACATTTTTGCCGCCCCCCGCCTAAATGTTGGAGGTGTCTCTATAAGGAGTAGGAACGGTGCTCCGTCTCGAAAGGGATGCGTGGTCAACGGTCAAATGACTAAGGCCAGCACCAAATGAGTACGCCCCCCCCGCAAATACCCTGTGGTTTCAGTACCCTGCGGTTTAAGGCACCACTTGCTGATGTGCAGAAAACACTTCAAGCCACCCACGCGCCGGAACATTGAGATGCACCGTCAAGCCACAGCGTGGATGAACACGGAGAACAAGGGCGGACCAGCGGGCGCCAGCAAGCTAAACCCACCAGCAAAGAGCGCCTTACAGTCTCGTCAAAATCAAAGTGATTCCTCTAAACCCGAAACAGCACCCAACTCGATGCCCATCCATACTATTCACATCATCCACTTTTTTCGCCTATTAATAGCACAGCGTTGGACACATGCTACTTAAATCTGTATAATACAATAGCACAACACCATTTTTTCTGGAGTTCCTCACTTGAGCCATATACCCAATCCAAAAAACTGATTTGAGCAAACGCAACGTGCAATTCAATCAACAAGCCCGTGGCATAATCACTTTTGCCAAACAAGAGTATTACACTGCGACGATTTTGGGTTAAGGAGTCCCGTCATTCAGAAAACGTGTGTCGTTGCCAAAACACATGTACCCCATCCACTGGTGACTTATGTTATCTATCGTATAATAAGTAGTGCGATGGGGGTGCACCTAATATGTTCTGAAGCTCCTCGCTTGAGGAACTCTCTAAGCCTAAGCGAATAAACGGACTTCGATTTGACAGAAATGAAAGCTCAACACCATACAAAAATGTCACATAATAGCCTAAGTCTAGGTACATACCGAATGTTGTTGCACAAAACACAAACAGTGCTCCTACGATTTTACGTAGGTAGTTATTAAGAGTACAGGAGCCCCGACAGTTGGACATTCGTTGGCTAAAAAGGAACCCTTATCGTAGAGTGCGTCTGTTATTAGGTGAGACCATGTCAGCTTCCTCGTCGATTAGTGACATCAGCGAGACAGCGCGGCGGCGCTCCCTCAGCTACCAAATATTCGCCCTCTATTCTGGCCATGCGCGCAGTGGGTTTGACCGCGATGCTGTCAACGGCGGCTTGCTGTTGCTACCATACAATATCACGTTTGTTTCCAAGACGTACTCAACAAAACTGAGCATAGGCGATGACTCCATTTCCCTGCCCCCGCATTCTCAGCCACAATAAAATCCTAAGCGGGGCTATCGGAAGGGGCACAGCGGTATACACTACTAACATGCAAGCTACTAAAACTCAGTCTTGACGTGTACCGCAGGTGGTTGCTCCCGCGCTACAGCGGCTACGTTCAGCGACAAATCCAAACGGGCGCACTTGGGCGGCTTTTCGTCGTCGTCGTTGCCATCGGTAGGATCTCCCCTTACGACGCGGAGGGCCCGTGAACAACGTTTGCGGCTGACATTGACCATGCCATTCTCTGCATGCTGCATGCAGAACGAAGCCATCTTGCTGCTCGCGAAATCGAACGTTGCCACCCTCTTGCAAGAGCCCCGCGAGCAACGCTTACGCTCGGGAGACACCACGGTTGGCTGCCCTTGCGCTACAAGGCATACCTTTGGCGTAAATTCCTGAAGGGACCACTTGGCGGCTCCTTCGTTGTCCCTGTCGCCATAATTACTATCCACGTCGCTGGGAGCCCGTGAGGGACGTTCGTCAGCAGCATCCGACATGTCCTCCGGGTCATGTCGCACGCTTGTGGCCTCCGGCATGTCCTCAGGAGCATGCCGCACGCAAAACACGGGCGTCTTGCCACCTTTTACGTTAAAGTGCACTCGCCTTGTACAGGCGTCGCGCGAACACCGCTTGCCGTACATGGTCACCATGCCCTCCAAGGCGTGTTCCTTACAAAAGGCCGCCTTCTTGCTGCCTACGAAGTTTAAGTGCGGTTGCCTCATGCACGCGTCGTGCAAGCAACGCTTGCTGACCACGTTCACCATCCCCTCCCCGGCATGTCTCCGGCAGAACACCGCCCCCTTGCCCTCGAAATTGAAGCTCGGGTATTTCACGCAGGAGTCCTGCGAGCAGCGATTGAAGAGGACCTTTACCATGCCATCTTCGGCATGACGCTTGCAGAAGATCGCCCGCTTTCTGCCCTCCGCATTGAACGTCGGCAACTCCCCGCAGGAGTCGTGCGAGCAGCGGCTGACGCTGACGTTGACCATGCCGTCCTCAGCATGTTGCTTGCAGAACGTCGGCTTCTTCATACCCCTGGCGTTGAAGCTCGGCCGGCGCACGCAGGAAGCAAACGAGCAGCGCCTGACAAGCACGTTGACCATGCCATCCTCCGCATGTTGCTTGCAGAACAACGCCCTCTTACTGCCTTCGACGTTGAAGCCCGGCTTGTTAACGCAGGATTTATGTTTACAGCGATGGATAACGACGTTCACCATGCCGTCTTCAGCGTGCAGCCTGCACAACACCGGCGTCTTGTCACCCTCGAAGTTGTATCTCGGCATGATCGTGCAGGAACCACTCAGGCACCGAGTGAGCACAACAGCCACCATTCCGTCCTCCGCATGTTGCTCGCAAAATAACGGCCTCCTGCTGCCCTCGACGTTGAACGTCGGCAGCCCCGGGCACGCATCATGCGAGCAGCGAATGTAGAGGACGTTGACCATGCCGTCTTCAGCGTGCTGCTTGCAGAGCGCCGGCCTCCTTTCTCCGTGGAAGTTGAAGCTCGGCGACGTCGCGCACGAATCATGCGAGCAAGTCTTGCCGTAGATCTTTACCATGTCGCCCGAAGCATGTTGCTTGCAGAACGACGGCTTACTGCTTCCTTTCACGTTAAACTTCCGCAGCGCCGGGCAGTTATCGTGCGAGCAGCGACCGATGCGGACGTTCACCATCCCTCCCTGGGCATGGTCTTCGCAGAATGCCGCCCTCTTGGTGCCCTCGATGTTGAAGCTCGGTGCCGTCGTGCAGGAGGCATGCAAGCAACGCGGCTTCGTCGTGTTCACCATACCATCCGCAGCATGTCCCTTACAGAACGCCGGCGTCTCGCTTCCCGAGAAGTTATAGTTTGCCTGCTTCGAGCAGGCAGCATGTGAGCAGCGGTTAGTGAGGATGTCAACCATGCCTGCCTCCGCATGTATCTTGCAGAACACCGGGCTGCTGCTGCTGCTGCCCTCAAAATTGAAGGAAGGCCATTTCGTACACGAGTCCCGGGCACAACTCTCGACGACGTTCACCATGCCGTCTTCCGCGTGTTCCTCGCAGAACATCTGCCTGTTGCTACCCTTGTAGTCGAAGCTCGGCCACCTCACGCAGGAGTCATGCGAGCAGCGACTGGCCAGGACGTTGACCATGCCGCTCACGGCGTGTTCCTTGCAGAAATCCGCCGTCTTGCTTCCCTCAACATTGAAGCTCGACCACCTCCCGCAGCACTTCAGCGGGCAAGGCTTGCTGCGAACATTCACCATGCCGACCGCACCGTGTTGCTTGCAGAATGCCTCGACGTAGTTGGTCTCGAAACGAAATTTCGGCTTCCTCCTGCAACGGCTCTTGGAGCAATGCGTGCCGCGGATATATACCATGCCGTCCTCAGCATGTTGGCTGCAGTACACGGCCGTCTTGCTGCCTCCCACCTTAAAGATCGCAGGCACGCGACAGGACCGACGCTGGCAGAGGGGCATGGTCTCCACGGGTTCGGAGCGAAGTACTTCCGACAACCCAGGAAAGGGGGGAAGGGAGGGGCGCGCAAAACCGCTGGTATGCTTTGGGCTGACGTTTGCGCAGAAAACCTGCTGTTTGTGGAACCGGATGAAAAAACGAAGCCGAGCGTGTTGCAATTGTGAATCTTTGTCAGGCGTACTTCCAAGTATTGCGCGCCAATAGAGTCTATTCGCGAGTGTGCTGCTCATTTTTTCTTCTGAAGTGGGGCAACTAATCACACGGGAAGCTTTATGTTTTAAGTCCGGATTTGGGGGGGGGGGGGGCGCTTAAACCGATGTGGTCTTAGTTGTATTGCGCACAAACGTACAAGAGAAACTACCGCAAGCGGGCGGCAAGGGAGGGCGCGAGGTGGGGGGACGCAAGCTACGTCAGGGGTAGCACTCTACTTCGTCCAAACACCGACTTTGAAAAGCATATGAAAATTCAACCAGAAGAACACCCCCATGGCCTAGTCATACATCGTTTATATTTCGGAAACCCAAATGGCATGCCACCGATATTGGGACGCGTGCTACTTTAGAAGTACTATTGGCATACGTACCATTTATTGGCCATTTTGTTTTCTGGGTGACGCGGGGCTCCTTAACCCAAAATCGTCGGAATGTCCTCGTTGGTTTTTCGCTTGCCCGGTGGCTAATACTCTTTAGTGTTACTTGCGACACCCCCGGGATTTAAAGCCAATCGCACATCGAAAAGGAAAACATTGTATCATACTTGGTATAGAATGGGCAGCCGTATACTGCTGTAATAAGGGAAGCACGCTTGTGGGGTTGGTGATGATGCTGTTCGTATTACAGTAGGGGTCCCTCAGTAGTAGTGCCGGCATGTGCCAGCCAAATAATCCGGCACTACTGCGGCAACCGGCCCCACTCCGCACAATGCCACTCGTACAGGTTATTCCTATCTGTGCCAAGCAAATTTACAGGCACTTACTACTGCGACAACCGGCACACATCGACCGGCCCCACTGAGGGACCCCCATGCAACTGTAAGGTGCACTACAGCAGCAGTACGTAGGGCATGCAGCACGTACGCTCGATCAGCCGTCAGGCACACCCGTTACCGGTACTACTGCGTACGAGCAGCAGCAGCAGCAGTGGCAGTAGCAGCGCTCGCTCTATTTACGAGTATAAGTCCAGCAGCATACACACCCCGTACCAGGCACGAGTTAGCTGTGCGCTGGCGCAGCATTCGGGAGATGTTGCTGTTGTATGCAAAAAACGGTGAAATGCGTGCTGCGGGCAGCGCAACGCACGTTTCGCACCGCGAAACATTAGGTTTGCCTGGAGGCGAAAGTTTGGTTTAAGGCGGCATTTTGCGTTCGCCTGTAAAGGTGGAAACACATGTTGTGCGTGTCTAAACGCACTCTGTCAAGTTAATTTTGGGCGCGTGATCACGAATCTGTCGTTTCAGGCGTCCACACGCAATTTGTCAAGTAGCTCTTCGGTGTGTGTTCACGCATGTACCACGCGCAGAGCGCTTTCCGGCTCTTGTTGCGCTTCGCGCGAAAGGAATTGGCCGAAATGCGTGACCGGCGTGCAAAAAACTTCCTGTCGGTTGCTGGTCTTATTAAATTGATCGAGGCCGGTCTTTCGTCCGCCTGTTCAAAATAAAAACGCCATCAAAATAGGTGGCAGGGCCGCGCGACTGCTCTTGCCGACGTCGAGTTCCCCAAAGGCTCAGGGCTAGGGTTGGGCTTAGGGTTAGGTTAGGGATCGGGTTGGTCTGGGTCGACGTGCAGGGTTCAAACTGACAACAAACGATCGGCAGGGCGTTTGTTTGCTATGTACGCGTCCCGCAGGTAGGGGGAGCTTCGCAATACGGTAGACGCCTGAACCCAAATACACGCCCTGCGCTGTACCTCATGTAAATAATGAATTCGTGTAATACAGCGTACAGCACAAGGGCAGCAGCACAGACACCAGTAGAATGCAACGCTCGTGTTCCTATTCATCTGGAGCACGACCAGAGGTACAAAATAACCAACCGCAGCATAGATATTTCGAATGCTGTAGCTTGTTGGTTATAGAGCACGACCTGCTAGACCACTCAGTCAGCGCTGACTGAGTGGTCCAGCAGGTAGTGCTATATACTGCCTGAGTGGTTTAGCAGGTAGTGCTATATAACCAACAAAATATATGTTTTCGACTTCGTGGATTCTCGGCGACTTTTGAACAGTGATCTCCGGGGCTCCCCCCTTGCCAAACACTACTACCTGGTAGTGTCTAATACACACTAGCATCACCACTCGTATTGTCTCCGACGCGCACGCTCGAAAAATACCCAATTACGAAGTCGCCGATAATCGAACTCACGACACATCATTTGTTAGTTATATAGCACTACCTGCTAGACCACTCCGTCAGCGCTATATAACCAACATATGAACGTCACATCTCACCCATCGGTCTTCATTCGATCAATACAGGTGTGTGAATTTGCGTTTTCATATAACCAAGAGC
>JBBMKB010095140.1:0-10879 GCA_037833945.1 Alaria marginata | reverse complement strand
GTGCTCGCCAGTTCCCTTGTACATTGCTCCGTAACTATACTACTTCTACTACTACTACTACTACTACTACTACTACTACCACTACTACCACTACTAATACTACCTCACACAGCTTGCAAATACGAGTTCGACGAATGGTTGTGTGACTTCGTGCAAGAATGCAAATATGTGTTTGACGAATGGTTGTGTGACTTCGTGCAAGAAAGATGCACACCAGCAATTTCGTACAAGACAGAGGATATCAGCGGCTGGTGCGACGTCTTGCACCAGCGTGCATTCTTAGTGACATTAGTACGATTTCGTACCAGCCGGTTCAGCGGTTAGTACGGTTTCTTACTTAGTACGATTTCGTACAAGTAGGTTCAGTAGCTGGGACGATTAAATATGAAACAAAAATAGGCGAATCAGTGTTGGTATTTGATACGACGTCACGAACGCAGTGGTAGTAGCCGATAGCATTTATGACAAGAAGGAAGTCAAACCCTAGACAGGCACGGTTTGTACCAGTTCGTTAACTCTGTTTCTGGAAAATGAAAATGTACCAGTATTGCCTAAACTGTCGGATACCGTAGCAACATTTACTATACGAATAGGTATGCCTATTCAAATGTGATAATGCGCATGGGCCCGGCAGGCTCAACGCGAAATGGCGGCCGTTGTTGTCATCGGCTATGCACCCGACGCCGTGGGATGTGTGGCAAGGACACACGAGGTAGAAGAGAGCTACTTACAAGCACACCGGACGCCCGATGCGTTCAGGGTGTTTGAGACCGACGTCGCGCGTTGGTTAAGCTTGAGAGGGCCGGGCGTATTGTACGAAATCGTGCCATACACAACTCTGGCGCCTCAGATGGCGTTGGCCTGTCAACCCGCCGAGGGCGGTGTGGCTGCTCACTACTTGTTTCCTGTGGAGGGAGGGCGCTTCGAGGCAGCAGACCCCTTGGAGGATCTACACGATCGCCTCCCAATCAGCGGGGGCAGTACCAAGCTTGAACAAGAACGCAACAGGGATGCAGAGGATGCTCGTTCACGCGCACCAGGTAAATGTGCAGTTGTGGCTCGCTGTGTTGGTCATAGTCTATGTCGGTCATCGTACAGCGTACAGACAGTGGTATTTGACGAACTCTACTCGTAGTCTGCTTTCCCAACACAGTGACTATTTCTTATTATCTGGTGCACATTCGCGTGTCCACCTCCAATCACAGGCAAAGCACCTTCAGGCAACAACGGGCCGGTAACACGCTCACCTCACCATGGCGAAGAGCGACCACTCGGTCCGGCATACTCCGATTCTACAGCATATTTTGGTTGCGGCTCCCACCGCAAACGAGCATCTTTCTTTACAGATGAAGCTTACGATTTCCTCTCGAGCGGCCTTTGGCCCCACCGCATAGCCCACCGCGAGGGACTTCTTCGACGAGAGCGACAACGACACTTTATCGACTTCTCCGTGGCTGCACGTAGATCGTTCATGGTTAGCGAGGATTTCGATAACAATGGACGTCGGACGCTTTTTCACGTCGTCAAACCCGGCAGGGGCGGCGAGACCACAGGTGCACGGGACACCATGTATGGCACGCGCATCGTACCACCAGCAAAAGATTGGGAAGACATCATTGCGTGGGTAAGAGATGAGGAGACTGAACGAAGTTTTGTTGTGTGTACACCTATGGCAGTTCCACTTCTCTTGTTAATTCACAAGAATCGTTTTAATGAATGAATCGTGAGCGCGTAGCGTTCTGGTACCAGGCAATATCGATGTGTTGACTAATGACTTACTCCATAAAGCTGTATACACACGCGTTTGGTTTTCTCTCTGACAGGAACACGAAAAAGCACACAGTGGAAACCGCGCGACGCAAAATATCATCCATGGAAAGTACTACATGAATTCGGCGGTGGTGCTTGAGAAGCTGAAACAATTCAAGCGGGGTTGTAACATGTGCTTGCGCGACATGAAGCTCAAGAAGTCTGTGCCTGCTGAGCACATCGTTTCCGACCATTTCGGCGAAAGGATATTAGTCGACTGCAAGACTGTGCACAAGCGGGGACACATCGTGGTGGCGGTCGATCATTTCACGACGTATACGTGGACCATGTTTGTCAAACGCAAGTTCGCCCTGCCTATTGCGAAATTCGCGAGCGCCGTCATGAAAGCTATCGATCAAATTCGGAGGAACAGACCCAAGATGGACCGCGAGGGTGGGAAGCCACTTGCGACTTCCCTCTACGCTGCGAATAACGAGGTACGAAACTCCGCATATGGTGATCAAGCTCAGTCTTCATTGCCAGTATTGTGCTAGTTATCTTGCAGAGGCACGCCGCCCGCGCCGCCCCATGAAAAGTAATGCATTCATATAGACCAGCCGCGGTGTTTGGTGTTACTGTCGATTAATAATGCATAATGCGTTATTGCCCACCAACACTAACCCTGCCAATCACACGATAAAACTATAACGCGGGGTAGCGGCATTACTCAACGTATGTAGCATCACCAACGCCCAGCCTCATGTTTACCACCTTCATAGGATCGTTTTCTTCCATCTTTGTCCGTTGTCCGCTCCTTTTTCTCCCACCAGGAGTTGAAAGCTCTTATTTCGAAAGAGACAGATATGGAACTCAGCACCGTGAAGATCTTGCAGAGTGATAACGGCCGAGAACTAAAAAACAAAGAAATGGCGAATGAGATGAAGAAGATGCAGGTCCTCATGCGCCACAGTCGACCGTACAACCCTCGCACAAACGGCAAAGTTGAGAATCGCGTTAAAGCTGTGGGCAAGATGTTCTTCACATAAATGGATTCAGCAGGCGGGCTTGAAGGCGCCAACAACTCGACACTTAGGGCCTCCCTGAAGAGCGCGACTGCAATCTTGAACCACAGGCCTGGATCCATTTCGAGTTTTTCTCCGTTGTATGAGTCAACAAGTCTCCCCGTCGGAAGAATCTCAATTAAGACAATAAAGCGTGCCATGCACGGCAATGCGTATGGTTTTCGGTCAGTGTACTCAGCACATTCCATGCATAGACAATGTGATAGTATTGGTTATCTCCCTTGCATCCAAACCAATATATCGGGAAAACAAATCTACGGTGCGAAAGCAGCATTCTACAATATGGAATCCTCTTGTTACATAGCATTGTTGGTGTGCTTCAAAATGGCCGAAGCAAAGCTACTGGATAGGGGGCTACCCTCAGTTTCACAACCAAGTTAAAAGCCGATCACGCGAGGGCTGCTAGATCATTACCAGTTACGTACTGAAAACCACCATGTTCGCGCAGGGTGACGCATAGTTATATTCGGATGTCGATGACATCGTGCAACCGATAACTATATATTCTTCCGTGTGACCGTAGTTACATTGGGAAGGCCCAAGCGCGAATGGAAGATTCCATAAACGTGACCCCCCTAACATAGCTACAGTCGGCGACAAAGTTGATTCATCGTACAATTTTGGTCGATATTGATGATGTTGAACTGATAGGCGGCACGTCACTGGAGACCATGCCTCCGGACACACAACGGCCTCAGCAGGATAGACGAAGGCGAGGCCCTGCCACCGGATGAAGTACGACACATGCTCAGCAAGATACGGTCATAACAAGCTGGAAAGGCGCTATACGACAAGGCCAAACAAGCAGCATCCGTGGAACTGCCGGGCGTGGTAAAACTGCAGGTGCAACCACTTGATGAACCCTAACCCTACAGTAGTATACTGTGTTAGAGTGCTTACCGCAAATTGGCCCACCCCGAATTCCCACACATAGGGGGCCTACTACTAGAGGGGCTCGTCAATGAGGTTAGGAGCGTTAAATTACAAAATAAGAATAAATTGGATAGAACGTAGAATTCGTTAAACTTGTGCACATACGAACTGACATGTACATAATGCATGAAACATTTTTGTAGGTAAATCACTCGTTCACCTACCAACAACAGACCGGTCGTGTGCCACAACTGACATGTGTGCTGATTATTGTGTCTGTTCCGAACAGGTCGGGAGTCTTGTGGTGTTTTACGACCATGCACTTAAACTGAAGACAAAACGACTCACTGGAGTAATCGACAGGCTGACTCATGGTGGGACGCAAGCCAAAGTTAAGGTTACCGGTTCAAAACAAGTCCTGACCATCAACTGTTCACTGCTCTCCCATCATGGCGACCTCGATGAGGTGAGGTTAGCAACAGCCAAGTTGGTGAAAACGCGTCGTACATTACGCAGTTTGGGAATATAGATGAGCTGTAGATAGTTCAACACATCGTTATCCGTAATTTTCAAAGTGCTGCCTTGCGCACGACGTTGGTTAACCAGGCACCCGCCGTTTTTCCCCCTGATTACTTGTACCATTGATACTACTACCCTAGTTCCAAAAGACGTGCTCTTAGAGCAGATACAACTCTATAACCGACACCGAGAAATACCCAATCGTGTCACGGATCTCGCAGTTTACGCGCGCAGCCCTTGTCGACTGGAGAAGATTCAAGAAAAAGCAAGTAATGGCACGCAACAGGAGCCCATCAGAAAGCTCGTGCGATGGAAGCCGATCACAGCAATCTGATGCGAGTGAGCGGTCACAGGAGCCGGAGGCCAATAGTCCAACCGACTCTGACGAGACCGAACGTGAACCTCACCAGGTCGACGTCTCCCCCGGATCACAGGAGTCTGGCGAAATTGAGCCCTCTGATGCGTCGGGGGAACGAGACCGTTCGGAGGAGTCGGAAGACGACGAGCGGTCGTGGAATGACTGGTTGGCCAATCCTGAGGTTTTCCTTGAAGGGCACGACCAAGACAACTCCAACACCGAGTCGAAAAGGACAGAAACTAGCCCGGGAGAACGAAAGTCCAGAGGTCCCTTGCTTCCTAACTCCGACGCTGACCAGACGTGCCGGCCGGTTCACCTTGATCGATGGAATCAACACAGTGGTCATTTCAACTGCATGATCCCAGTATTCATTGCTATCGGTGAGGTGATCCGGTTGCCGATAGACCTGCAGGTGACCGAGAGATTTCGTCAATACTTCGATGTCGTAGCGGCCGTGCGCAAAAGCATGCACAATAAGCTTGATTCGCGCTTAAAGGTAAGCGTGTGACAGACTAAGAGAACGGAGTGTGGGACAAGTCAAATATATACCGCCCATTTTGGAGTGAGCCCACATGTGTATGAGACGCCTAGTAATAGTGTGTTAGACGCGTTTTACGGTCGAGGTAGCAATTTTCGTATAGTTTGTTTCTGAAAAACGGTGCTCCTTACAACAAAATCGTTGGAATGTAACTTTCAATTTTCTCGAAAACCAGTTTGTGGGTGGGGACAAGACCTCCTCCTTTCAGGAGACGCAGAAACAAAAGGGTTCACCTCTAGCGTAGTACGTGTCGTTAAATCCCGCTGCTCTTACGCCGTGTATAGTACCATGGGTCAGAGATTTCCAGTGCGGTTTACAAAAGACAGTATTTGATACTAATACACACCACAACTGCGTTTGATTTTCGTAAGATAGTTTCGATACTATATACAAAGACGACAACAATCTACGGAATGGTAACAAAATCTACGAAAGCATGTTTCAGACATGAACAGAAGCCCCCATTAAAAAATAATTTTTGATGTTTAGGCACAAACCGTCACCGTATTACAATCGACAAACCCAGCTTGTAGCTGGAGTGCGACTACATCCGTTGAGAGGCATTTTCTTGTCAGAGCCTGATGCCACATAATTGTTGAACAACCGTAGCATGGCTAAGTAACTATGGTGTTATCATCGTAGGAGCCTTGAAGGACACCCCTTCCGTAACTAACACGTACATAGCGCCCCCCCCCCCACACACACACACCTCAACACGGTGGCTGCTCTGTCTCCCTCGCCTTCATCAAACAGACACGGTGGAGGACCGCTAGAGATATTTTGTTAGGAACTTGGCCGCGACAATTTCAGTTTCCAGGCATAACGCCCTACCGCGGTGACCCCGTCAACGTTTTGGAAACTCTCGTATGCGGAGAACGCGAAGACGGAACAGGGCGGCAGTCCGTTGAGGCTGTCCAACGCACCCTTTCTGTCGTCGGGTTGGCTCACGCGTGGACAATGCAAGGGTGCTCAGCACACCCAAACGCGCACATTCCTGCCTCATTGGGGGCGCGGTTTTACTCACCGCACGCGCTGCAGCTTCGAACTGAGGATGGAGAGCGCCAAGGGGTACAGGCGATCGTGGACTCTATGAGGACAGGCGTTGCCAAATATGGGGCGAACCAAGCGCGGCGGGAGTGTTATCATTGCCTAGATGACAAAGAAATCTTGCCTAGATGACAAAGAAATCAAGAAGGCCCAACAAGGAGTGTATACGATACGGCTAGATGACGGACGCCCCAGTGTTTTCTTCGCGGAAGTCGGACAATTGGGACAATGTCATAGTGACTCGAGTGTCGCTCCAACGTTCAGCGTCGAGGTGTTCGGCGACACGTACAGTCTGTTGTCGATTGTGTATACGTCAATGGGGGGTATCCACTTCACGGTTCAGACGTACTTGCCGATGGAAAAGTGCTGGATCATATACGACGACCACCTCGACAGCGAAGCACGACTGGTGAACACTTTTGATCCCGACTACAAACAAGGCAACGAATATCTCTTGCTATACATGAGGACGGATCTCCTAGTCGAGTTGGGCTGCCACCACGAGCTTCCGGTGGTTGAACCGTGTCTGGACCCGGGCGAAATCGCAGGCGGAGCCACCGAGGGCAGCAGTGACAACAGCAGCTGTGTGTCAAGCGTCTCAAGTGGTGGAAGTCCGTCTGGATTCAAACGCAAGTTTGGTATTGGGGAAGAGCATGCGGAGGTCGAAGCGGACGATTCGGGCTCCGACGCGAAACAACATAAGTCGGTGAGCATTTCATTGATTAGGGAAACGCAATACCAAAGCCAGGGAAGCAGCGCAGGACTAATTGCGTGTTCGCTAATCAAACTTGTTATCCGTTAGAGACACGTTCGAGCTAAAACCGATACGACCACGTATGTTACACCCAACGACTTTGTTCTCTCTTGTCGACGTCCGTGGTCATGCATGTATCGCACCAGATGCCCCAAATCACGACTTTGCTGAATGCGGCACCTTCCACAGCCGACGGGAACTTACCTGGATCACCCGTCAACACATCTTGTACGACAGTACTGGACAACCTGACAGAAGGACAAGCAATTGAGGTAATGTGCTAGTTAGCGCGAAATACATCATCAGCAAACCATATTAGAACGACTACGGCGATATCATAGATGCACGACTGTTTGTCTGCAACAAGGATGGCGACTATCCTTTCTAGCTCGGGGTTGTTCGCCAAACGTTTCCTTCACTGACATGCCATGGTCTAATGCGTTACGTGTCATGTTGTCGAACTCCCCCGCAGGTGGACAGCGTGTTCTCGAGGGATGACACATCGACGAAAGTCTTAGACATTCCTAACGACGGATTCCGAAGACCGTCAACAGAGCCTGTTTTTGTCCGGGACTTGCAAGTAAGAACAAGTAACATTATGGCGTTGCTTTGGAGGTGCTGTATGTCGTTCATGCCATCACATTTGACTTCGAGTCAGTTTCATCGTCTTGACGTCACGCCGATGCTTCGATATCAACGTCCGCGTCTGCTTCTCTCGAACAGGTTCTTATGCCAGGCTGCTGGATAACGGACGGCGTGGTCAACGCATACTTCGCTTTATTGTCGACGCGAGATCGCCAGGTGAGCCAATTATGTTTGTACATGTAACTATTCTTGACGGGCTATAAGCTGGTTGTGACGAAGCAAATGTAGCTGGTTTAGGCGCACTTCGACAACTCACTGTATAAACTCGTAGTACTGACGTATTCAAAGCTGCAGGAAGCGCGGATGTGACTCACTGTTGGACCTACAGTAATACTGTCAAGTATGTATTTGACCCTTTAAACAGAGTATCTGCCATGGCTCGTTTTGTACCTGGTAGGGGGTCAATTCGCGGGTCACGGGGTAGTGATGCCAGGCTCTTTCCTATATCCCTTCTGGGTTGAACGTTATAACAACATTGTAATACTGCCCCCCCCCCCCCCCACCCCTGTACACACATGGGCGTATTTCTTACGACTGGTCTTGTGCGCAACGTAGATGTGCCAGGAGGACACTAATCGGAGGCCCTCGCTATTTGTGAGCGCCTTTTTTATATCGAACGTTCTTGGCTGTTTCGGCGAGAAACACGACTTGGAGGCCGTCGAGACCTGGCCCGACAGGTGGAAGGGGGTGTGTCTTCTTTGTTTACTGCATTAATAAATATCACCAAACATGACATAGCACTGACCTTATGCTTGAGATGCGTGCTCAACGATATACGTTGTACTTGGTAAGTGCTTTGAGGTACCCCATTTGTTTAACAATGATGTGATGTGACCGTCCGTTGGGTAAACTTGTTCAGGGTGAAGCCATTACAAGCCAGGAAAGTGTTCTTCCCACACAACAGAGAAAACAGTCACTGGAGGCTCTTCGTCATAGATGTCGAGGAAAAGGCAAGTGCTTGTATTATAGCGTATGCGATGACAACCATTACGTACAACGTCGTCATTTTGTTCCCTAGTTAAAAAGAATGTGTAGAGGTTTGCAGTACTTTAATACCCGTTCGTATTACGCGATTCGTGTACTATTATAGAAGCTTCCAGCAAATAAGCATTGTACCCATGTCGGTCAGATATCGACATCTAGTAAAAACTGTACTACTGGTTGTTGCAAAAACTTGGTTCATAAAAATATGGTATGTGCTTAAGGTTATGATTTCGCGCAAACCACCAACAAAGTATAGTCCCTCTCTTGCAGGTCTTACCATGTCCATCTTAAGTTTAACCCTGACTGCCTAATATATGCAACCACGGTATGTTCCCGAAAATATGTTTTGCAGCGAATCAAGTGCTACGACAGCCTTGGCTATACCAGCAAGTCCGTGTTAGACATGCTGGCAGAGTGGGCTTCAGACTTGTTCGCTGACGACACCGACGCCAGGATGGATGACCCAGAAATCTGGGAACAAGAACAAGTTGCGACTCCTCGCCAGGCAAGGAGTAAAACACTACATTAGCGTATGTTCGCAAGAAATATACCGTGTCACACATATCAACTGGTCATTTCGCCCTCTCTAAATGTGTATCGTCCATGTACTTGGTCAAAACGTCCGTGTTTGTACTGAGTGTTTTCTCAAGGTTCTCAAAGTCTCTTGTTCGTGATTATCCACTTTTATTGTACAGGGTAACGGAGACGATTGTGGAGTCTTCATGTGCGCTTTGGCCAACAAGCTCAGCGGAGACGGTGGCGTGGAAGGCGTTACGGACGCAGCAATGCCGGGACTGAGACGAAAGTTGGCTTCGCAGCTTTTGGGGAAGCGGGTAGAACTACCGTAGGTGTATATCTCCGCCAGTATGTCGTGCTAGACATCTAGCTTACATTCACCCCTGACCAACTGTGAGACACTTTATATCACCCGTACTTCGCGACGAGGAACCCCTATCGTTCAAAGGCCTGCCCTCTCGAAACTTATCGGAAGTTGTATCCTGTAGGAAGCGTACGAAACGGGGTAAAGAAGGCTTGGGTCACAACGACGATACTGGCTACGGCTCCGTCCGGCATAGTCGCGTTGTGAGATGGGAAACATTGTGATAGTCGATCTTCGTCTGGGAATTGTTTTAGTGACGAGGACTTCTTGAACCCTGTCCGCACTCATAGTGACATAATAAGGATTCTTGAGTTAATAGGTCGTGCGCGGTTCATGCCTCCAAAGGTAAACTCATAGGTGCGTATTTTGATAAGTGTACTTGTTGAGTGTTTTGTTCTCGTCAAGTGCGTACGCAGTCTGCGTACTACCAGGGTGCGCGCTTAGTAGCGGCGCACTTCCCGGACGACCAAAGAACTACGACCTGACAGTATAGGTCCTATTGTGGCGGGCTGGTTGGGCTAGACGGACCCAGCGCGAATCAATTATACCGTCAATCTAGAGCGGGCAAGACTGGGATAAAGTATTCTAGAATGCCGATATTGTTGGTGCAGATACAACATGGGGTGTCGGTGGTGGTGGGGTATATATGAGGCGATAACATACACGACGGGAAAACAAAAATCATACGCAGACTCCCCTAACCCTAGTGACGGAACAGGCACCATCCTTTGGTCCGGCTAACGCGAGTTAACCGCCGGCACATAGCATTGTTCGATAAGGTTGGAGGTTATAGTTAGTGACCGAAATAATGTCTGGTTTAAATACCTTCGAATACACCGTTGTGGGGTCCGTAATGTTTGTGGACGCACTGCGTTCGCACGCTAGTAGGGCTGCTGTTGCTACCGCTGGTGCAAGTTTAAAGGACGACATCCCGTGGGTGAAGTTGTATATAGTCGGCACGATTTCGTACTCAACAGTTAACTGAAAACTGTCCAGGAAGACAGTCACGTGTTAGGGGTATAATAACACAGTACAACTGTTTACTCACGTGGGTTGACCGTGTTAAGTCGCAGAGAGGGCCGAGGGCGGTGGGGCCGGAGGGGGGTTGATCACTCTTGGTTTGTGTACATATAAGACAGTACGATTTTCGTACACGCAAAGGTTTGCTGCTGTGCCTATTTTGGTGTGATGTATTCCGTGTTTATGTTAAGGTATTAGTGGGGTATTAGTCCGTTGGACCACTTGCAAAATATTAACCGATTGCTTACCCAAACTAAGCCTTATAACACTCTCCCCCCCTGAAACGGCGGGATAGCAGGTCGGCCGGGTATACGGGCCGACGTGTCAATATTCAAGCGGTTCCATTTCCTGGGAATACCGGGAAGAGTATTTTTCAAGTTCGACATGGGGAAAGTCGTAAAAGTTTATTGTTGGTGGAAGGTGAGATTCG
>JBBMKB010095129.1:0-10880 GCA_037833945.1 Alaria marginata | reverse complement strand
TTGCTTTTATGATCCGTCTCCGCTTATTTTACCTACCTTACGGCATGCGCGAAGCCACAGGCGGGCGTCAGCCCGCCGCGGCGAAGCCCCCCTTGTATATAATTATTAATAGTACGACTGAGCTACTTTTCACCCCCAACACCTACATAATGACCAAGTCTGTTTTATCGCCTTCCTTTTGGAAATTAGTTGATGTATGAATTCATTAGTTTTTCACTCCAAGAGTACTACCTATTGTCGCCTCCTTCTATATAACATGGAAATGAATGAATGTCTTGAATTTTATTGTCTCCCTCGGAGGCGGAAATTAAGATACATATATACGATATATACATATTTTATCGCTTCATATCATATTGACAGCGAGGAAAATGGAGAAAAATAAACTATAAGTATGTTACCTGGCGAAGCACAGCCCCCTCCTCTTCATGATGCATTGGAAACGGTTCATTAAAAAAATGGTGCACTGCCACGATAACAGTAGTACTGCGGAGCGCGAGCATACCGACACCGGGCTTCCTTTTCAGTGAGATGTGTAATGTTCCGGCTCACGATATGACATACCGGTACCAGGTTATTGCCGATGCAAGCGACGACCTAGGCGGAAGGAAGCGGTCGGACCCTGCACAGGCTGTCGAGGTAGGCTTGTGTCACCAGAGAAAGTTTTCGGACACGAGCGTGGGGAATGTTTTGTCTGACCTGGTGGTTTGTTGAAAAACACGCCGTGAACGAAGCTTTTGCCCTGTATGTAAACGTCTGCTACCGTGTCGGTTAAAATGTTATGAGGCTTCTTTACGTGAGGAGCTCTATTTGATTACAGAATGCTGACTTGAGAAAAAACGTATGCTTAGCCCGATGAACACCAATCCCATGATCGAGGATATACAACGAACTACTTCGTACGTATATCGCTAAACAAAAATGGGATGAGTATCGACTATTAATTTGATCGAACTCACAGCTGACGTATTTGAATTAGTTTTTATTAAAAAAATGGGATTCCAACGATACGGGGTGGTTCTTGAGTTAATAGGTATTAATAGGTAACGAGCCCCGTCAGTCATAAAATGTTATGAGGCTTCTTACGTATCACCTTTATCGTAGCACGCGGTTGTTGCCAAAGCGCGCATACAAAAACAACGAAAACAACCAAAGCGCGCATACAAAAACAACCAAAAACAACCAAAGCGCGCATACAAATTCACTTGATTCGGCAAACACCAGAGATGTGCAGTACGGCAACCAATGCACAGAGCCTAACGATGCACCTGGTACAGCAACTTTGCGCTCTGTCAATTTCCACTTCCTCCGCGGTTGCACATCCATCCATCCCCAGTCGCTTGTGTTGGACAGCTGCCAGGGGCATACCGGGCATGCGCGGCTCAAAATGGCAGCGATGAAGGCTGCTGTCCGGAAGTACGGGTCCTCCGGGGACGGGCGAGTCGGCGTGTTCGGTACCTTGGTTGGTTGGGTGCACGAACAGTCCTACGTACCCCAGGTGAGGAGCTACGGCAGTGCTTACTTATACCCTAGTGCATGGTGCTTGTTGGATAGAATAGCACGGAGGAGTATTTTTTTTCAGGCACTGATGTGATATCTCCCCGAAGCCGCGACCCGAAACGCATGCCCCTCATTACTCATTACTTTTCTTTCTTCTTTATCTTTGGCTTTCTCTCCTACAAGTTGTATTTTTTGCTGGCTTGTGTATGCTCCGCTTTCAGTATTCAGTACGTTTGGCAAGGCCAAATCGGCAAAATCTGCTTGCTGTATGATATATGCGATGTACCAGGTATAGTATGTTTCTGTCCCGTAGTTTGTGGGCACAGAGCTTGCCTCTTTCCAGGATAACGAATCGGCGTGCACACTGGGTGGGCTGGGTGTCGATGGGTGGAATTGACAGTTTATTGTGAAGAACACACACGCTATCTCCCCGTGCCCTTCTTGCAAAAGGCGATGGACCTGTATCTTGCCGTGATGACGGGCATCTTCAACGACCAATCGCACCAGATGCAAGCTAGAATGGTCCGCGGGGAGGGTCTAGCTTACGTGCCGCTGGAAACGGTCACCCGAATGATCAAGAAGCTGCTTCCCATCACCCACAAGGTAGAGTACGAAATTAATCATGATAGGATGTTCTTATGAGTGATCGATGTTGGAGCTCATCTTATTAATACCCATTTTTGGATGGCAAAAAAATGAACAAAAACTAGAAACACTTTTGAATTACAACTACGTTTGACTCAGGGCACCGCAGGAGCGCGGTCGAGGCGCCCCCGGCGCAGTAGGGCTAGGGAAGCACGACGAGGGAGTTTCGCGCCGAGGGGTGGTCCTCATCGAAAGTTAGCACGGCAAACGCAAAAAAAAACGTCTAAGAAAAGCTGAGGAGCGCTCAGGGCACACCGCCAACATTAAAATATCTGTATTTATATATTTATATATAGGCGAACCGTTCTACGGTAGGGTTAGCAGTTTTGAGCCCAAACATGTATCTGGCATCACCGACAGAGCTCCCCAGCTGCGGAGCTACCTTCTATATTGGGATCCGGTGTTTTATGTTTAAAATATTTCGCTATTACGGGGGAACGTAGTTAACAGGACCAAATATTGTGAGTAAAAATAGAGAAATATATTGGTTTTTGCGTCTACCGTAGGTCCTATTAACTATAGTATAGTCCCCCGTAATAGACACCTAGCCTGTTATGTTGTGTACTGAGTAAGGCAAGGCTTACCATTTTTTCCAGCAAAGTCGGTTGTTGGGTGAGGTATACCGGTATAAAGCTTTTCAAGTAAGGAGCCCCGCAAAATATAGATAGATATATATTCGATGCCACCCCTACCATACGCGCCAGGAAAGGGAAGAGGAAGGGGGGGCTCGTGGGTTGAACACCGAAGGTGGCCTCATAGTCGCCGACACCATTTTATGCAACGATGTCAAAGGCTTCGTCCTTCCCACAGATCGCGGATCAGCTTTAAGAAAGTAGCCAGGAGAGGGAAGAGGAAGAGGGGCTCGCGGGTTGAACACCGAAGGTGGCCTCATGATCGCCGACACGATTTTATGCAACGATGTCAAAGGCTTCGTCCTTCCCACAGATCGCGGATCAGCTTTAATGCGGTACTGTTTGGCGGCATTGTGTCCAGGCGTGTTGCGTCTCAAACATGGTCACCGTGTATGACGATGCATGACACACCTACCTTCGGTGATAATTATTCGGGGTTTCGAAGGATTTATCACCCGGGGGTGGTACTGTATACCGTTGGGGATGTGGTGTGCAATGTGGGGCGTGTTATACATCGTTATATTCGGTACCCTATTTCATTGGGGGTAACGTCTGCTGGAATGCCACATATGTACAAACCTAGGGCAATCCGCTCTCTTCACCTCTTCGCGCTTTGTCAACTTGGGTCTGAGACCTTGGGTTACGGAGTGGTGAATGAAAGTTTCCGCAAGCTAACGAGCCAGTTTTAGTGTACGGCGTTTTATCACGAACCCCCTAATACACAATCTGCGTTCGTCGCTGAACGCCTCAAAAACACAGATATTCTAGTTTAGAAAGCGCCGTGACGTGGCGGTTACGTTGTTTCAAATTTATCAATCTTGTGGAGGATCCGGAAAAGTTCGACTGAATGATTCTGTCTTGCTGGTGGTCGAGGACTATTTTCTGCCCTTTCCCGAATCTACTTGAACCATAGTTATTTTTCGTCCTTTCTCGACTCTATTTTAACTATGAGAGATATTTTCCGCCTTTTCCCGAATCTGTTTCAACCACAAGAGCCATTTTCCGTCCTTTTTCGAATCTATTTCAACCATAGGAGTGTTGTTGTCCGCCCTTTCCCGTATTTTTATCAACAATATAGGACGAGCACTTTCACCACCGCAGCCCTGTCCTGACGTGCACGGATGACACGCCAAACCAAATGTGGGCCATAAGCGAAGCGCGCAAAATGGACCTCACACGGGCCTTGCTGTCGATATCCAGGCTGGCGGGCGAGGTATACCTGGGTTCTTCCACATACTCTGATTCCTACAAGGTGGACACCATTTTACAGGTGAAAAATGAGCCAGTAAATTAATGCATTCGTGAAGCTTGACGTCTGTTTGCAGCGAGCCAGTCACATCATTGTTGCTTGGTAGGAACATCGTCCGCTTCTGAGCATGATGTGTGTGGGTTCGAGTCCCAGCATGATCACATTATTTCTGGGTTGAAAAAAACTTGAAGGTTCTTGATTTCCCAGAGCAGTCCGTGGTGACCGTGGCGAGGGGAGTGCCCCGGAGGGGATCAACGCGAAGTAATTCGCGGGGGAGGTATAACCTGGGTTCCTCCACCTACTCTGATTCCCACAAGGTGGACACCGTTTCGCAGATGAAAAACTCGGGCAATTGATGATTGCATCGATTTTGAGCTAGAACGCAAAAGCGATGATGAAATAGAAGATCGTGGAGCTTGATGTTTGTTTGTAACAACTTTATTGAAAGCTACCAGTGCAGTGCAGTACAGTACAGCGCAGTGAGTCAGGCATAGGTGCAGAAGGGAGTTCAACTTTGTGCAGAGGTTTCCTTTCTTTTTTTTCCTCTCGGTTTGGACGATAGTGCAACTGCAGTATTAATAGTAGAAAACACGAAGAAAAAAAACGTCCCCATTGTATTCATGTGACAGGGGTGCGCCTTGGTTTTCTGAGGCTTTTTTTTCCCTTGAGGATCTCTGTACGAAATTGAGAAGAAACCTACGCTTAACCCTAAGAACAATCTCATGGCCTATTGATAGGCATGTGACGGGTAATATTGTAAAACATTAATGGGATTCGAACGATATTGGATAGTTTCTCAGTCCAGGAGCTCCGTCAACCCGGCCACATTTTGACCAAAAATTGCTACCCCTGCCGTAGCAGACATACATCAATTTGGACTACAGTACAGTGTCCGTAATTTATGTGGCCATCAATATTAATAGTAAGGACCTATCGCTCGGCGCTTTTTGTTGCCATGTACCCGCCTGCCAGGTACTGGACCTCGACATTGCGATGGAGAAAATAATGCGTGCGTGGTTCGAGCAAAGACACGAAAACAGAAGGATGCTCGCCAAGACCATTGAAACGCACCGTGGCTTCGGCAGCGGAGAACAGATGGATTACGCAAGGTCGGTTGCCGTTGGCCCTAAAATTTTATAAGGCTTAGTTCGGCAGGTGATTGGCTACGTAGACTAACGTTATACCAGTAGCCTACTGTAATACCAGATGCCCCTTAAAATACCTTAACAAATGGCATCGTTGGTAAGACCTGGATTTTTATAATCGTGAGTAACGCTACTTGTGAGCATGATTGTTTTCGCTCCAAGTTTGCGTATGGCTCTAATTTTCGCAGCCTTATCGCTCAACAGCCTCGGATGAAATCGATCACCACATAATACCGATACTGATTGCATCCTTCATCTCTGACCACTACCACCACCACTACCACCTGTGTTCGTAGATGACAGTAGTGTCGAAGAGCCCTTCGCGTGGTCTATCAACAATATTTTTCCATTCTGCAGAATAATCTTCAAACACAGTCCCCCCCCCCCCCCTAATCCTGGAGCTTTCGTATTCCAAGTTTCGTTTTTGGTGCTGGTGCTAACACACGTCCTCTCTTGGCAAGAAGCTAGGATAGAGTAACTCGAAAGCACGACGGAAAATGAACGTCCATACTGTGTATTTTAGAGTCAATGTCTTGTCGCCCATCCCTCTTTTCACGTGATTATCAGGTTTAGTGACATGCTATGGGATCTATCGGGGAATGCAATGAGCACCCCAGTCTTGTAGAACAACCCTTAAGTATAAAGCCCCCCTTCTCCTAATCCTGGAGCTTAGCAGTCCTTCGAGGGCAAACAACATAACATATCACCCATCCCTTTTTTCAGGTGTTCGCCAGGTTTAGTGACATGTTATGAGAAACACCCATCCCTCTTTTCACGTGATTATCAGGTTTAGTGACATGTTGTGGGAGCTATCGGGGAATGCCATGAGCACCCCAGTCGTGCTGGGGCTATTCACGCTGACTGCCGTTCCAGACAAGGAAAACAGAAATATGTTCTCCTTCAAAATTGCATCCACGCTGGCGGAGCACATCCTCAGGGTGCTATCCACCCTAACGCCCGACAAGGTGAATTTTTCGTTTTTCTCGCCGGAGAGGATGGCGTTGAACTTTGAGTCTTGTACAAATATCAGTTTTTTGTCGTGGAAGTAGATGGAAGCTTCCATGGAAGTAGATGGAAGATTCCATGGAAGTAGACGGAAGCTTCCATGGAAGTAGATGGAAGCTTCCATGGGAGTAAAAGGAAGCTTCCATGGAAGAAGATGGAAGATTCCATGGAAGTAGATGGAGGCTTCCTTGGAAGCTTCGCCTACCGCCTTGCACTTCCATAGAAGCTTCCGTGGAAGTAGTGGAAGCTTCCATAGAAGTAGTGGGAGCTTCCATTGAAGTAGGGGAAGCTTCGGGTCGTGCGTGGGTGGGTGCGTGAGTGGGTGGGTGGGTTTAGTGGCTGCGGCCATGGAAGCTTCCATCTACTTCCATGAGAAAACCCAATAATGTGTAAGACCGTAAACATAAGCCCCCACAAGCATACATGCTTGTAGTCTGTTTAGCTGTAACCTGGCGGGTCTGATTAACCTTTTTGGGATTTTAATGGGAATACATGACGAATTTAAATGAGGATTACAGCATCAGGCAAACGAAGCAACACGGGCCGGCAAGTTACTATTAATAGTCTAGGGGATGATGTTTCAAATGTCGGACTCTAGTGCAAGGAGTTGCAGGACATGCGCCCAGCATGAACTATCGTATGCCGCACGCTTGCATCACTATAGTCTAAGACCGCACTTCTCATTTGTTTTGGCCCAGAACGCTGTTTGAATGCCTGGTACGTCACAACCAGCTGCACACGATACCGTTCGGCGCGTATGTGCTATTAATAGACCTCGATCCATGTTACCCCCAACTATTGTCACCAGCATCGAGCACCACAATCAGTTGCAAGCGACACCGTTTCGCGCGTATATTCTAGACCTTGACCCGCGCTATCATGCCCCCGGAATATCGTCGTTGTGCCAACTATTGTCGTTGTACCCAGGATCGAGCACGGGATATTTTAATGGACGGAGACGACCGCTACCTCAAGGAGAAGGCACGGGAAGACTGGCAGGTGACCCCGCACAGCTTACAGTATAGCACGCAAGACAGCACACACGCCCTCGGACGAAATTCCGAGCTATTTTTTATTTTTGTCGACGACGGGGAGATTGCAAACGCGAAGCAATGCGTATCTATGGAAATATTTCGTCGATATCTTTCCAAAGCCACGATTTTGGTTGTGTGTGCCCCCCTAATTCTGGAGAAAATCGGATCGAAAAGTCGTCGAAGGGGTTGTGTTATCTTTCATTTTATGACCGTACCTGGTGCAAGTTTGTGTTGCACAACCTATCTGTCGCAACTTTGTACGCTATGATACCGTGTGTATCATCGACGACTTCGTATCATCGACTTCAGCGCCGGTGTGATAATTGTTATAGATACTGGTTGATGGCCTGCTATGTCAAATTGCTGAGCTAGGGACTAGAGACGGCACGACATCGACGTGAGCAGATCCTCCCTTTTAGCCACGGTTCAGAGATTCAACGCACTGGATTAATTTTCGTGTCAGTTACACCACATTTGCTGCTATTAACAATGCCTGCGGTCCATGGTCGCGCGCTGCTGCCTTTGTTATGGCTTGAGCAGGAGATCTGCACGAAGACCACGAGGAAGACTCATGGGCAAAGGCTAAAGCTGTATGTTACGCTCCAGGTAAAATACTGTAATTTCCTATAGGCCAGGTGTATTGCTGTCTGCGCCCTTCGCCGTTAACTTTACCGTTGTAACCGTATCGTAACTAAATACCAGTACAGCGCCAATGAATGGAATTGTCCCAATTTTCCCTAGGTGTTCGTATTTAAGGTTGGATTTTCGGACAAGGGTAAATAATACCGCCAATTATACAGGGGGTTGGAACAAGGTGCACTATGCACGTGCGCGTTTTGATCTCCCCCTTGATGAATTATTATGAAAAATGTATAAACGACAGCTGTCGACGTAGAAGAATTATGACACGCACCTATATTTATTATCTTTCCATTGAATGCCCTTGTTTGTGCCGTGATCAGGCACGCATGCGGGGATGGCAAACGAGATGGAGGCATGAAATGGCGACGCGCATCCAGCGTCTCGCTCGTGGCCGCATGTCGCGACGGCGCCGGCGGCGTTAGTCGTTCATGCAGCGTACTATCGTACAGCTGTGGTCTCGCGCTATTACGGGGGAACGTAGTTAATAGGACCTACGTTAGACACAAAAACCTATATATTTATCTATTTTTGCTACCAATATTTGGTCCTATTAACTACGTTCCCCCGTAATACCAGGTACCCTTTAGTGTGGGGCCTCAATATAGTGCGGTGAAAATCGCTTGTCGTGACCTCGCCCTACAGAGAACCTTTCGTAGTGTCCCGTGATAGTTCGAGGTGCGAGTGTAGTGCGGGTATTGTGGTCTGGCAAGGCACCGCACTAATGATGGTCCACGACTGTACCAGTAGTCGCTGCCTATATAATGCCGAAAATCCCACGTTCTCACAGAGGCAAGGTCGCCAACGCGTTGACTCCTGTTATACCCCAAAACTTCCTAACGTTCCATGAACGATTGACGGACACCAATATTGCTACGAAGACGGCGGACGACGTACGTATGATACCAATCGCAGCCCAAAAAGCAAATTTCTTGCTCATCTCCGCCAAAATAATTATGTACAGATTAATGTATACAGGTGTTTTTGTCTCTACCTGTGACATCATGACATTGTGACATGAAACCCTTTTGGGGCTTCAGAGGGAACATGTGGCGATAAAAAACTAAAAAATCGATTTCGGCGTCGTCGGCCACTAGCGGCAGCCCGGGCTGCCAGTGTTGGGCATGTGTCAGATTTTCAACATAAGGACACATGCGCAGCATGATGGTGCTTGTACCGCCACACGTGCTTCCTACGTAGACGCTGGATGACATCCGTATTCGTGTTTTTTTTGGCGTTATACTATAATCAAGTATAAAAGGGATAAGGGCGCACCAGCAGCAAAAGGATATTCCTCTCGATACACCTACCTTCACCGGCGTGTAACTTTTGTTCTTGTGGTTACGGGGAGAAGTCAGGAGGAAGAGAATGGGCGACAACTGTGCCCATGTTCAGGGGGGAAAGTACTTAGAATTAGAGTTGGGTCCTTTTCGCTGTACAGTGAACATGTTAGGATTGCCCGCGTTGTCGCGACAATCTATTAGCGTCTGGTAGAGGGTGTCGTTGCTTTTAAGACAAGAATATTGAGGCCATGGTATCTCGACGTGATAAACACCCTGAGGAAGTACTACGGTGCTGCCAACACGAGATGAAACCATCGGCGCATAAGATGGGTGTGGTTGCGCTAGATTCACCCACGCTGTCTACCTGCAAGCATATGCATCGCTGCTTGGTGTGCGATGGCAGAAAAATTAATCAGAGATACGTTTGTCCGCCTCCAAGAAATTGTGCGCCACAGAGTAGAAACCATAGATCGTTGGAAAAAAGGAGCACACGCATCAGTACGACAGCCTCTCGGTCGCTGGGTATCCGCGGCCTTGCCTCGCCGCTAATCGGCTCGAGTCTCGGTGCGAGCCTACCATATCGACAAGAAAAAAACTCTTAGGAAAACGTGCGCGGTCTCTATTATCCCTCCGTGCACAGCCTCTGACAGATCGTTACAAACAAGAAGCGAAACCTTGAGCTTGGCTCGACATATCAGGACAACGTTTCATGAGTTGAATTACTAGCGCACGCGCTTGAGTTGCCTTGCACAAGCGCAGTCACCCCACAAAGAAAAGGAAGCAGTATCATATATATCACCTACAGAACAATAGAATGGCACAACAGCAGTACATAAACCACCCAAGTAGGTGCAACTCGCCAGAGTGCAAACTGGGGTTTCTGTTTCCTACATAAAGACAGTATAACTGTCGCCAGGAACTCACGCACCACGACATTTTGTAACTGTCGTCAACTTGTGTGCGTTGGTGGATCGGTCGGCGGCGGCGGCTGACGGAAACCCGGCTTGAGCGATCTCGAAAGGGGCTCCTCTGCTATGGCACCGTGTAAATCAGAAACTCGCATTCTTTCGTAATAATACTTGGACAGGAAAAAAAGGAAGGCAGATCGTAGATTACAGATCACGCTTCCGGTTCCACCAAGCCGCCGTCCTTTCCTTCTGCAAGCTCCCGCGAGAATTGGGTGTCAGGGTGGTCCGGACCCAGCGCCTTTTCTCGAATCTCCAGCGCCCGTCGGAAATTTTCCCTGCCGAAAGCACGAGAGCACAAACATCCACCGGGGAAACAATGCGTACACACCATGTATATATACCGTACGTGAGTGGGGTACAATTTCGACAAAAAAACAACTCTTAGGAAACAGTGCGCGGTCACTGTCCCTCCGCGCACAGTCTACGCGTATAAGCACCGTTTGTCCCTCCGCGCACAGTCTACGCGTATATGCACCGTTTGTGAGCGGGAAAGGCAGCCTGAGCGAGGTGTGCAACCTACGTACAGCAGCGGCGATAACAACAAAACCCTTTCACTACTATTGATACATAAATGCCTTTTGAGAAAACATGTAGGCGTAACCCGATCAACAATCCCAGGGCCTATTAATAGGCACATACAACGAATTATGTTCCAAAGAGTTCTCTTTGGTTATCCGTCTGGGGAATTCCAAACGTGTATAATTTTTTGAAGAAAAAATCTTGAGGACACTTCCATTCTATTTTCTAGTAATATTTTCTTGAGGGCACTTCCATTCTATT
>JBBMKB010095118.1:0-10882 GCA_037833945.1 Alaria marginata | reverse complement strand
TTGGCTAAGGCTCGCGGCTTATTATGATGTCAACGTTGAGCACAGGCTCTTAAAGGCTATTATATATGATTTGGAGTCGACAGCAGTTAATAATCTCCTATTTTGGCTAAGGCTCGCGGCTTATTATGATGTCAACGTTGAGCACAGGCTCTTAAAGGCTATTATATATGATTTGGAGTGGCGTCCTTGCTGAGCACAAATGCTTAGCTGTAAATGCTTAAATTATATAAAAACTCAGTCTGAAATTATCAACTGCCAAATTCTTAGAACATGTCGCGTACTGTACTGTTGTTGTTGTTGTTGTTGTTTGCGTGCGAGGCATCAAGTAGTGTACCTGTGGTTCGTATTTTCTTGATACCTTGTATAATTTCGTGCTCAAGCAGTATAGTAACACGATGTTGTTAATGGTAGTGCTGCTGCTGCTGTCGTTGTTGTTGTCTTTGTGGTTGGTGGTGATGTTGGTGGATGCTGGTGTTGGTGTTGGTTGTGGTGGTTGTTAGGGCTGAGTGAGTCATCCTGGAAATTCGTCGCGAGGGGGTGTGCCATCTTGCGTGGTACTGACTACGGTATTACAACGCCTGTGTCACCCTCCTCTTTGTCGGGCAATTCAGATTGGAAACTCTTCCGAAGGGATGTGTTGTCTTGCGTGGTATTCAGACAAAGACACGTGCCACAGTACAGTATTGGCCCGCCAATAAGAAACTATTCAATAAGAAACTAATCCTCGCGTTTCAAGGGACGCTAAGAAAGAAGGACTAAGAACTCGTGTTCACCGGCGAGCACCATACTTAATCCTATATAATACCTATCCTCAAGGTTGCTCAAGGTTGACGGCAAAATAAGAAACTGGGGCTCACTCGAAAGAGGTGTTTCTTAAACAGTTTCTTATTGGCGGGCCTATACTGTAGTAAAGGTGCACCGTTTTTTTCTGGAGGGTCCTCACTTGAGGAACTCTATACCTCCTCCCAAAAACTGACTTTGAGTAAACTAAAATGCAACACGATGACCAAACCCATGGCCTAGGTATAAAAAATATTCATACTGTAAAACAAGAATGGCATTTCCGACGATTTTGCCCCGTCGTTCAGAAACGAAAATTGCGAAAAAGTGCTACCTCTAGCGTAGCATGCTTTACAACGGCATTTCCACCGCTGTCCCTCTCCCCCTTGTCAGCTTGGAAAATCGTCTTTGGGTGTGTGTTATCTTGCGTGGTACAGACTGCGGTACAGTAGAAATAAGGCAAGCACCGCGGAGGAAAGGTGGAGAGAAATCTTCTGTGTTTACCTTCCCCTTGTGTGACCCCGGCTGGTCGTCAAAACATCTGGCGCCCAGAATAAATGGGACGAAAACACACACACACAGTAGTGGTCCCTCTATATTGCCGGTTGAGGGGTGCCGGTCGCCCGCTATAGTGCCTGTGAAATCGTTTGGCATAGATGGAAACAACTAGTAGTGGCAGTATGCGGAGTAGTGCCGGTTGCCGTTATAGTGCCGTTTTTTTCCGGCTGGCGCGTACCGGCACTATAGAGGGACCACTGCTGTATTTCCATCTCTGTTGGTGCTGTTCACACCTTGACTCATGGTCACAATCTACTCACAAAAGAGGCTCCAATATCTCTGGAGGGGAATAATGCCTCTCAGGAAAACTAAATAAATAGATAATATTGACCGTATTGATAACATGAAAACGGCTCGCGTTTGCCAGAAGGTAGAAGCAATGTTAGAGCCGTGTTGAAGCCCCACATGATTTTTTTTCGAAATTCGGAAAGACTACTCGTGATAACTCCAATGCACATTAGCTGAAAAGCAAAAAGTCGTACTGCTGTATATACACCAAACGATGAACACAAATGAAATCATAAATCATGGAATCAGCGCACGGATAACGTGTACCGGTATCAAATGCATGCATACGTTGGAAGGTTCGCAAACAGAAACCGTGCCCGCCTCTGACACAGTAGTAGTGCCCCCTCGCTTTCGCCTCGCCTCGCCCCCACAGAGAACTGGGACGCGATGAAACTGGACGAGGACAAGCTGGCGCGGAAGATAGGGTCGAGCAAGGCGGCCAGGATGCTGGGCTTGACCGAGGAGCAGGTGCGACAAGCTATCCTTTTGCTGATGCATATTTATAATCGTGCTAGTATACTTCGTATACACACAAAACAAGATTGTGACTGCACACAAAATGCCAAAAGAGAATATATGCCCAAAATCACAATAATAGAGGGGGGGGGTGAAATTAATTAATTATTTTTGATGTTTGCTCGATACCCTCGCTCTTATTCCCCGAGGGTGTCCCCAAAACGCGGCCGCACTCTAATTCCATTCCAAGTAGTTTTGTTTTTTTGCGCACGCGTTATAACCCTTTGTACCACCCCTATAAACGTATCCAACGCTACTTGCCTTTCATTTCATGTTTTACTCACGCGGTAACCCTTACAGTATATATATACCGCTGCCAAACGTACCCAACTATAATTTAACGTAGTTTTTTTGTACATGTTTTGCGCGCGTGTTATACTGTAGCCCCCTTTTCTAGATATGTACGCCCAAACCTATCCAACTCTTGTATATACCACTGCAAAACGTATCCAGTTCTAATTCCAAGTATCCATATAACTGAGAAGCAAAGATACCACTACTCTGTGTTTATATAGGAGACCGTTTGATTTAGGCGCGTCAAGGCCTCTTTTGGCCTTGACATAAATACCAGTTTTATTATGGGGGGGCGGTCAGTAAGGGGTCAAACCGCGGTCATCCCAGTCATTTTGTGCGCGTCAAAGCCTCGTTTGGTCTCAGCATACTAGTTTTAGTGTTGGGCGCGGTCAGTAAGGGGTCAAACCGCGGTCATCCCAGTCATTTTGTGCGCGTCAAAGCCTCTTTTGGTCTTAGCATACTAGTTTTAGTGTAGGGCGCGGTCAGTAAGGGGTCAAACCGCGGTTATCCCAGTCATTTTGTGCGCGTCAAAGCCTATTTTTGGTCTTACCATACGTACTAGTTTTAGTATAGGGCGCGGTCAGTCAAGGGGGGTCAAACCGTGGTCATCCCGGTCATTTTGTGCGCTTCAAACCCTCGTATGGTCTTAACATAATAGTTCTAGTGTAGAGCGCGGTCAGTCAAGGGGGGTCAACCCGCTGTTATCCCGGTCATTTGGTGCGCGTCAAAGCCTTTTTTGGTCTTAACATACTAGTTCTAGTGTAGGGCGCGGTCATCCCGGTCAGTTTGTGCGCGTCAAAGCCTCTTTTGGTCTTAACATACTAGTTTTAGTGTAGGGCGCGGTCTGTCAAGGGGTCTAGTCAAACCGCGGTCATCCCGGTCATTTTGTGCGCGTCAAAGCCTCTTTTGGTCTGAACATTCTAGTTCTAGTGTAGGGCGCGGTCTGTCAAGGGGTCAAGTCAAACCGCGGTCATCCCGGTCATTTTGTGCGCGTCAAAGCCTCTTTTGGTATTAACATACTAGTTCAAGTGTAGGGCGCGGTCAGTCAAGCGGTCAAACCGCGGTCATTCCGGTCATTTTGTGGGCGTCAAAGCCTCTTTTGGTCTTAACATACTAGTTTTAGTGTGGGGCGCGGTCGGTTAAGGGGTCTAGTCAAACTGCGGTCTCCTATTAATAGTCATGAATAAGGTATAACATCAGCCGTCAACGTATAGTCAACTAACTGAGGGTTTATTATCGGATCGCCCGCAAGTAACCTTTTGGGACCCGTGCAGTATGTAGCAACCAAAAAACACAGCGGTTGCCATTGTATCAAGCGTCTAGAATAGGATAAGAAGAGCGTGCTTCAGTGCACGTGTCACGTGTCAGCATACCGAATTCGTGCCGCACCGCTCCTAACATCACAAATCGGACGCATGCTCTACCCCAGTGGCCCGGGCTGCTTCGCTTGGCTTACAGTATGCTGTAATCGTCAGTTTTTTTGGACATGTTTTTTTCGATACATTTTTTCGACGTGTTTTTTGCTCATCCCATCTATTATCTTCGCAATTTTTATTTCTCCTTCTCCCTCCCTAGACGTAACTCAGATCCGGGGTCACTAAGCAGGCTTTTCTCCCCCCCCTCCCCACTACGGTACGCGCGCCTTCGTTTTTATCGCGAGAAGGGCACAGCACTTTCTTCCCTCGTCGGTCATGCTGTAGACTAGTCGTCTGGTGTTTTCGACGTGTTTTTCCTCTGAAGTCCGGAATTAGATTTGGGACGCCCATGTATACCAATGATATAATAGCAACGACGACAATTGCAGCCTTGCCGAGCGTTCAGGAAGAGCGTGCGGAAGTATATATGCAGACATGTGTATACAAGTATAAGCAGGCTTAGGTAAATAACGCCAACTGTAAATACACACCTGGTAAAATGTGATGACGTTTTTGTTGCGGGCGATCCGAAAATAAAACCCTCCGTTAGTTGACTTCACGTCGACGGCTGATGTTACACCTTTTTCATAAGTATATACAAGATATCACCATGCTTTGCTGCACGCGTGTCGCGCAGCCCCTTGGGTTGCGCTGCCGCAGTTCGGACACCCCCCCCCCCCTACCCCAGCGGGCCAGGCTGCTCGGTGTGACCGATGCGATGCTGTAATCGAGTCATCTCACGGTAGGGGTGCAGCGGAAGTTTCTAAGCTCCTATTTGCGGAGGACCATACGTAGTAATCAGGACCCACGGTATACACAAACACCTACCGGTATATATTACACTGTTTTTACTCCCCGTATATGGTCCTGAATAACCGAGCAGCCCGGCGGGCCAGGCTGCTCGGTGTAGTCGATGCTGTAATCGAGACATCTTACGGTAGGGGTGCAGCGGAAATTTCTAAGCTCCTGTGACGGAGGACTATAACCTATTAATCAGGACCCACGATATCCACAAAAACCTACCAGTATGTATTACACTGTTTTTACTCCCCATATTTGGTCCTGATTAACCGAACAGCCCGGCAGGCCAGGCTGCTCGATGTAGCCGATGCTGTAATCGAGGCATCCCACGGTAGGAGTGCAGCGGAAGTTTCTAAGCTCCTATTACGGAGGACCATAACTTATTAATCAGGACCCACGGTATACACAAAAACCTATGTATTACACTGTTTTTACTCCCCATATTTGGTCCTGATTACTACTATATTATAAAAAATGATAAAAACACTCCAGCTGTGAGATCGAGGATTTCGTCGAAACTCACTTCGTAAGCTGTGTGTAATACATCGATCTACTATATATGTGGTCCTCCGTAATAACATGAAGAGCTCAATATCTCACCCGAAACATGACCGCGAAAGACATTCATTTATTCGTTCGCGCAACCCGACCAACACTTCCATGCGCTATTATGTTATAGTCCTAAAACAATTAGACTCGTAAAATCATCATATCCATACCAACCGGTAGTTCTTCAGTTTTTGAGCTCAACCGGTCAGAAACGTTTGGCCCAAAAAGTGCATCCCCTAACCCCTACCGTGGGATGACTTAAATCGTGAATTACCATATGGTAGTTCCTTACCTGAGGAGCTCAACCGGTCAGAAACGTTTGGCCCAAAACGTGCAACCCCTACCGTGGGATGACATAAATTGTTAGTTACATATTTCCCCCCCGAAGCTCCAAAGGGGGAAGTACATTTTGCTGATATATGGACACCTCGACCCCTACCCCTCTACCCGATCGGCATGCGAAGGTCCGTCAAGCTGTCCTCGACGCGAAAGAGGAGCTGGAACGGGACGAGCAATTGCGGGGCCAGTCGAGGGCGGGAGGCGTCGTCGGGAACGGAGGGTCTCCCGGGCAAGGAGGCGGTATTGACGATGCCGGAATCGGGTTTTCTGGGCTGTTCTCCCTGGTGAGAAAAAATTACGCTTTTAAAATTACAAAATTAAAATGAAGACACTATTACGGGGGAACGTAGTTAATAGGACCAAATACTGGTAGTAAAAACAGAGTAATATATTGGTTTTTGTGTCTACCGTAGGTCCTATCAACTACGTTCCCCCGTAATAAAAGCTAAAAGCTGTTAGATCAAGGATTTCGTCGAAACTCATCTTTGCAAGCTGCTTGCGATAGTGTGATACTCCGATCGCGCGTGCTATGAGGTGTGCTTTCGGGCGACGGGCGTTCCCGCCAGTACAGTGGAGGCGTATTACGATACTAATAATAGTATAATACCACTTTTGGGCACTTTTTTTTTTTCCCGCCAGTACAGTGGAGGCGCGCTACGACACTATTAATAGTATAATACTTATACCACTTTTGGGCAGTTTTTTTTTCCCAGTGGAGGCGCGCTCCGATACTACTAATAGTATAACACGAAGTACCACTTTTGGGCAGTTTTTTCCCCCCCGCCAGTACAGTGGAGGCGTGCTCCGATACTATTAATAGTATAATACCACTTTTGGGCAGTTTTTTTTTCTGAATGACGAGGCTCCTTAACCCCAAAGCGTCGGGATGTCATTCTTGAACTTTGCAATATGGATATTTTTTATACCCAGGCGATGGGTTTGGTCTTCTGGTTGCACCTTCAGGTTTTACTCAAAATATTTGTTTTTGGTGGGATATATAGATCTCCTCAAGTAATGACCATCCTTAGATAAAAAAGGGTGTTATTATACTGATTGAAGTAGCATGTGTCGGTGTAAGCCCACGAATAACGACAAAAAATGCGATAAGAACGTTAGGCTCACCTTTTTGGGGACGCGAAGAAAATTGGTTTACGAAACCATGCTCAGTGCGACGAGCGCTGCGCCATATGCTACTCTGTAATATGATAGCCTACCTGGTATATATCAGCGAAATCATTCAGTGATTACGTTTTCACCCTTTGGGTATCTTCTCCTTTAGGGGAGTATTTCAACAACTATTATTTTGTTTACAACCCGAGCTGTAGATCTGTACGATCTAGATCAGGCAGACAAATCATGATCTGACACATGTTACGATAGAGGTGCGCCCGTTTTTTTCTGGGGATCCTGACTTTAGGGCGCTCTGAACCTCACCCACCAACTGATTTCGAGTAAACTGACGGTGCAACCCGATGAACAAACCCATCGCCTATTATAGGTATACACAAATTTGGACTGAAAATCAAGGAGTTTCCGACGATTTTGGGTTAAGAAGCCCCCGTCATTCAGAAACGAAAAGGCTAAAAAGTGCTACCTCTATCGTAGCACCCGTCATCTGTCTGCGACGGGTGCAAATTTATCATAAATACCCATTTGTTCCGTTCTTCTCGCCGGGCTATGCTAATGCGTATTCCTGGGCGCGGCGTGGGTGTCCATCCTGCAACACCCTCTAAAACCCAACCTACTGATCTGTACGATTTAGATCAGACGAATCATGATCTGTATGAACTGTGTAACCTCGTTCCGAATACCCACTGATTCCGTTTTTCTTGCCATGCTAAGGTAATCGTGTTCCTGAGCGTTTCGTGGCTGTTTTATCTATCCCAACCTACTGATCTGTACGATTTAGGTCACACAGATCACGGTCTATCTGTATGACGATTACAACCTTAACCTTATCGCGAATATGATCCCCGCTGGTTCCGTTCTTATACCAGGCTATGCTTATCGCCTTCCTGTGCGCGGCGTGGCTGTTCGTCTCGGAAAACCCTCACGCGCCTCTGTCCCGGTTTCTCATCGGCTTCTTCCCCCGCGAGATGGAAGCCCTTGGACTTTCGGGGTAGGGGAGGTTCAAGGCTCGACACCAAATATGCTATTACAGTAGTGGTCCCTCTATAGTGCCGGTTGAGGTCACTCTTGGGCTGTCGGGGTAGGGGAGGGTCAATACTGGACACCAAACATGCTATTACTGTAGTGGTCCCTCTATAGTACCGGTTGATTAGTGCCGGTTTCCCGCTATAGCGCCTGTGAAACTGCTTAGCACAGATGAGAACAGCCAGTAGTGGCAGTATGCGAAGTAGTGCCGGTTGCCGCTATAGTGCCGGTATTTCCGGCTGGCACATACCGGCGCTGTAGAGGGGCCGCTACTGCATCCCTTTTTAAAGCTGCACCCACGTTTTGAGGGACTTGAAATTAGTGTGGGATATTGTTTTGCAGTTCTTAAAGGGTTGGTATGATAGGAGACTGATCTTTTTGGTCGCGTCAAGGCTTCTTTTGGCCTTACTATGCCAGTGTTAGTGTAGGGGGGCGGTCAGTCAAGGCGTCAAACCGCGGTCTCCTAGCGGTCTTTTTTGCGCGCGTCAAGGCCTCTTTGGCCTTACTATGCCAGCGTTAGTGTAGGCGGGCAGTCAGTCAAGGGGTCAAACCGCCTTCTCCTACATGCCTTTTCGGGCGCGTGAAGGCCTTACTATGCTAGTGGTTGTGTATGGGTGCGGTCAGTGAAGGGGTCAAAACCGCGGTCTCATAGCACTATTTCGGCCATAGTCCAATATACTAGTGTTAGTGTACGGGGCGGATCAAACCGCGGTCTCCTATTAATGGCACCCCTTTTGCCTTAACGCCTTTACAACTGCAAACCCGTTTTTGGGGACAAATTACTTGGAAATAGTATTGGGAGGGGTTTGGGGGCTCCAGAGGGGATAATGCACTAGTGATTGTGTAGGGGAGCGGTCAGTCAAGGGGTCAAACCGCGGTCTCCTAGTAATATCACTATTTTGGCCAAATATACTATAATACGAAGTATATACTGTACTGTGTTGGTTGTGTAGAAGAGTGGTCAGCCAAGGGATCAAACCAACTGCCGGTCTCCTATTAATAGTCTCCTATGAATCGCACTCTTTCGGCCTTAGTATAGTAGTGTTTGTGTAGGAGTGCGGTCAGTCAAGGCAGTCGAGGGGGTCAAGGGGTTACACCGCTGTCTCCTATTTATAGCACTAGTGTGGCCTTAATAGACTAGTGTTTGTAAGTTGTGAGGGGGGCGGTCAGTCAAGGCGTCAAACCGCGGTCTCCTAGCACTATGTTGGCCTCAACGTACTAGCGTTCTGTGTAAGAGTGCAAATCGACGAGCATAAAAAGCTGAAAAGTGGGAATGCTGAATGCTATGCGCCATAAAAATGGAGGCGAGTACCGGGGGGGAGAGGGGAAGACAGACACCCGTGACCACGGCTTGTCCAGAAATAATGTAGCTAAGGGTAAAACCTCTTACGAGTTCAGCTGGAAAGCAAAAGTGATGATCAAAAAAGAAAAGAAAAATAAGGGGTACGGTCAGTCAAGGAGTCAAACCGCGGTCTCATATTAATAGCAGTCTTTTTGGCCTTAGTATAGCAGTGATAGTGTAGGGGAGCGGTCAGTCAAGGGGTCAAGCCGCGGTCTTCTAGCACGATTATGGCATTAATATACTAGCGTTTGTGTAGGGGCGGTCAGTCAAGGCAGTCGACGGGTCGAACCGCGGTCTCAGAGCACTAGTTTGGGCGCGTCAAGGCCTCTTTCGGCTGTAATATGCTAGAGTTAGTGTAGAGTAGCGGTCAGTCAAGCGGTGAAAACGCGGTCTCCTACATAACTTTTTTGGCGCGTCAAGGCCTTAGTATATTGGCGTTTGTGTAGAGGTGCGGTCAGTCAAGGGGTCAAACCGCGGTCTCCTAGAGTATCTGACGGATATGTTGACGCAGACGTCGGTTGAGCTTTCGTTGAGCAAGGGGCGAGGGTTTTCTATGCATTCCGCGCCTGCTTTCGCTTGTGTTGGTTTGGTTTAGCCTCGCTTGGTTTGGGCTGGTTCGATTCGGTTCGGTTTGGTTTTGGTTTGGTTTGGTTTAGACTGGTCTGGTTTTGGTTTAGATTGGTCTGGTCTGGTTTGGTTTGGGTTGGTTTGGGTTGGTTTTGTGTATAGTATCATATATACGTATGATATTGATAGTTTAGGACGTTTTTTTTTGTAGCTTCCTGAGCTTACTGAAACATATCATACGTCAGCTGGTTGACAGTCAGCTTTGTAAACTTTAGTTTTTTTTTGTGTTTTGCGTCACTTTGTTTCGTTTTCTGTTCTGTTCTGTTGTGTTTTTGTTTTGTACTTTTGTATTTTGTTTTGTATTTTTGTTCCCGAAGCGGAAGTGAAGCGGCTTGGCCATCGCCTCACACGTGCCTGTGGCTTGTTCGCTTGTTCATTTGTATGTTTGTTTGCTTTTTTGCTTCGATATAGAGCTGTTATATTACGATATACCTGGTATGATATTAGTCGCGGGGGGGTTGCTTTTTTGTTTTGTTTTCTTTTTTTTAGTTGGTTTGTTTCGTATCGTATCATACACATGTACTTCTATTTTTTGCTATACGAAGTATACATACGTAAATACGTATCATAGGTTACTGGTTTGTAGAGTACTTCGTCTGTGCATGTAAGTTCTATATGTGATATTATATTTTATGATACGGTATTACAGTAGTGGTCCCTCTATAGCGCCGGTTGAGTAGTGCCGGTTGCCCGCTATAGAGCCGGTGAAATCGCTTGGCACGTATGGGAATATCAAGTAGCAGCAGTATGCGGAGTAGCGCCGGTTGCCGCTATAGTGCCGGTATTTCCGGCTTGCACACACCAGCACTATAGAGGGACCACAACTGTATATGATATGGTTTGATATGATATGATATTATATGATATGATACGATATGATATGATATGATACTTGTAAATGTGACGTGATGGGGATGCATCTGGAGTGATTGATGCGAGTCCCCCACTCTTTGGCAGGCTGACGCTATTACATTATGGGCTGACGCTATTACATTATATTATTGAATAGAAGCCTAAAACCCTCTTGGGACTTCAGGGAAAAATGGAAATTTGACCAATAAAACATGATGATAACAGCATCTCACGGAAAAGGAAAATTTGACGAAAACAAATGATGATTGAAGCAAATAAGCATATAAGGGAGCTAGACTTTGTGCATAGGTCTCCTTTTGTATCCGTGGTTTTCTTCTTTCGGGAATGATTTGAGTGATCAACGTTG
>JBBMKB010095107.1:0-10882 GCA_037833945.1 Alaria marginata | reverse complement strand
GTTCCTCACTTCAGGAGCTCAACCGGTCAGGAACGTTTTACCCCCAAAAGTGCAACCCCTACCGTGGGATGACTCTACGGTAACACATGATGTGCGCAAGAACAATTTTGAAGTAGGAAAGACATGTAATGCGGCCTGCAGCAAGATATCGGTAGATACAGCAACAACATGTACAAGGCAAGCACAAAGTCGGGATGACTTGCTAAAAACACAAAACTGCAAACTGTTGAAAAACAGAACTTCCACGAATGGGACCACGCTGGTTTTCACCGCCGCCGGTGACGCAAAATGTGCTGCAAAGGTATGCTACATACGGGACTACCGGTACCAAGCGCACTCCATCGATGTCGCCGGACGTCGTAAGGAGGAGGCGAAACTTAGGCTTGCTGGTATCAGTTTGCCCCGGTTCGGCAATGCACGGCTGGTTCTCGCACTCTAGCTTGCCCCAGACCAAGAGCTCTGCCGTGAGGTCCTCAGCACCAGGCAACGTGGCTGACTCATCTGCTGGTACACGTACCCGTGCGGTTGTGCGAACCGCAGTAGCAATTGCAGTGGCTGGCGAGTCGACGGGCCCTGCCGTGAAAGCCTCCGCACCGGGAAGCACAGATGTGGTTTGTGCACGACGGTAAAAAGAGACTCGAACGAGCCTTGTACCGCGGCGGTCGGCTGAGCCGCAGACATGTTTTTCCCGTTGCGGTCGATCACGCTTGAACTACGGCTCTGTACCACCTCCACATCCATGCTCCTGGTCTCCATAGGGTAAGCTGTAGTACTCTCGGACACCTGGTGTGCTGCTGCTGCTGCTGCTGCTGCTGCTGCCGTGCTATTCCGCTGACCGTACTCGTTTTGGTGATCGCGGCACACTTTCACGTGGGGTCGTAACTTGGGGGTATCATAATGAAAATGAGACATTACCTCAAGGGGTGTGGTATACACCGTACCCCAGTTGATGACTCGGGTGGTCCTTTGTGGTTTAAAAATAATGGCCACCCGGGGGGTATACCGTGGGGGGTTGGTATACAAGATGGGGTGTGGTATGCATTGTCGTATATTTACACTTAAGGGGGGCGTTGACCAGCGAAATCGACCTCCATAGTTAAGAGGTTAACCCACCAAGACCGTCGGAAACCCCGTTGGTCCGGCCTTAACTCGACAGCTTTTACATTCTTAACTCGAGTCATTTGCGTATCCCTCATTAAGCGACGTTGATTCCGTGGTATCTTCCGATTGTACTGCAACTTCGTATTTGTTCTGCTTTTTGTTATTGGGCGGCAGTAAGAAGCGTTCCTAGCGTTCAATGTGTGTTTGGCTCTTTCATTCTGTATTCCATGTGGACTTAGCATTCGACACGTCTCACTTTTTATACTAACGCTCCCACGTTTTGGGGAAAAATCACTTGAAGTTAGTACGTTTTCAGTTGTGGTGGGAATGTTTGGGATATTCAGAGGCAGACCGATTCCTCGGGTGCTTTAGGCGACATTTGCTTCGTCGGTGTTCTGAAAACGTTATGGGCAACGATATTCGAGTAGAGAGTTTCAAGCTTACATTGTGGTTTCTTGGCCGTGTCACCTCCACAGGGTGTTGCGGTGTGTTTCATTATCGGGTTGATATAGGATTTTTGTTGCGGATTCTACGTAGCATTGGCTTCGGGGGTCATTCACATTCAGGGGTGTCTTCTCAGCGGTGCTTAGGGGACGCCTGTGGCGGTGTCGGTTCCTCAGTGTGTTGTGGTCCGCTTAATCATCCGGTGGTGCTGGAATTTTGTGTTGCGGTTTACATTGCATTGGCTTGGTACGACATTCAGCAGAATGACTCCCCGGGGGCTTCAGGTGACGCTTGCTTCGTGGGTATATATACCCCAATGCTATTTGAGTAGGTTGTCGAGTATTGTGGGCTTTGCGCGGCGTCTACTTCGCAGCGCGGTACAGGAGCGAACCCTTGATCCTACCTCAGAACAGCAATGAAGAGTGTTTTGACTCAAATTGACTGCGCCCACGCCCACCCATCACAACGCCCCTGTTAGTAACACACATCGTTTATCACCCAGTATTTATTTCCAACGTCTAAAATATATAAACTGTCAGCCACTATCTTGATCGAAGTATTGGAATCGCGTCTAATGAGCGTGCGGCGCCAGGCGCAGAAACCTTGTATTGTACCAGCTAAGATAACATAGCGGTCGCTAGGAACTCGTCCACCAGGATATTTGCAGTTGTCGTATTCCTTGTGTGCGCTGGTAGAATCGACGGTAGCTAACTGTTGTTGTTGCTGTGAGAGGGAGAGGGAGCGAGATAGGTTGGACAGGGATGATATCCCTTGAACGACAGGGGGTTGCACCTTTTAGCCGAGACGCTCCTGACGCAACGGACACCTTAACTCAATTCGGTCGTAAGACGCTTCGTTCTTGACAACACGACTTGATGTACACGTACAAGATGGCCATGGCATTGTTCGTCCGGTAGCACTTTCGGTTTCCCCTAGCAAATGATTTTTGGGTGATAAATAGAGTTCATCAAATACGAAGCGCCACAAATGAATGCTGCATCCCCGCCGTTGCAAGAAAGGCAAAGCTTGAAGTGGGCCCAAAGTTTATTTTATTCCTACATGCCGGAACTCCGGACGCACATCATCAACACCGGTGACGCCCGAGAGGTAAGTATGCCTGATGTGCTCCGCCTTCAGGGAGCGCTAGCAACCACGATGAAGTCGAAACTTTCGCAAATATCGATTTGGTTGTCGCGTACGCATATTATAAACATTTATAGATACACTTCAGCTGTGAGATCGAAAAATTGGCGAAACATATATGTGAGTACTTTGGTGTATTTTGTGCTCGGCGGATTGCAAACCACGCAAAATATGCCCCCAACGACTGGATTATCCTTCGGTCTCTGGAAATGCAGGCTGTGTGGAGTTTGGCGACGAGGCCCCCTGAGCCGGAAGGTTGGGGGGTCAGGGGTCCTGCATCGGAGCGTCCGTGGTATTCAGGCGCGTGGGCACAACGTCTTCTCCGGATCAGTTTTCTTTCTTTCGCGTCGGTTCCGCTGACGTACGTGGTGTCGCGGTGGATGCTGCGTGTCATGTCCACCTGGCCGAAGAAAATCCTACAGGTAAGGCATGCATGCTGCCGTAGATGTATAGAACCTACCACGTCCCGGTGTTCTTACTCCTCACTTGTAGAGGTCTGTCTACAACCCCCCCAAGCAACCGACTTCAATGAAAATATTCAAGATTAAGTCTGAACCCAATTCAGTGTGCGCTGCAGTAAGCATTCTTGACAGACTAAATATCGGATGACAAGGGTTTGGGTGGGTCACGAGTTGAGGAGCCCTGCCCGTCGGGTGGATGCTTCGCAATCAAGTGATACTCATGTCGCTGAATGTGTCAAGTGGTATACAGGTACACCTTGCCGAGCACGTGTGTATAAATGTGCGCCCTGCAGTTGTTGGCCGTTCTACTGTTCTCGGCGACCGTGCTCGTTCCCTCTTCTGACGCGATGTCCTCCGGTACTTGTCACGCAAGAGTGCCCCGAAGAGCTATTATCGCTCAACTGGATAGTACATGGCATTCACGGGCAAGGTTCTGGATATGGTTCGGACATTTCTCTACAAGTGCACGTACAGCATGGAAGCTACCTTGGAGATCTCGCGCCTGTAGCGATCCTATCCAGGTTTATGTGATGTTTGGATTCGCACCATGCGCCACAGCCGCCATACGATTGTTCGTTATGCTGCGCAAACCAAACACTAATAAACCCGTGTTCGAGCGGGAAGTGTGGAGGCACTGGAGCGACTAGCCTATACTTCCTAGTAGAAATGAATGGACCCCCCTTCTGCAGCTTTGATCTCCAGATTAATGCTGCGGTGGACGCATTCTACGATAGAGGTGCAGCATGTGTTTTCTGAAGCTTATCACTGGAGGAGCTCTATGCCTCACCGAACAACTGATTTTGAGCAATTTGAAAGTGCCATCCGATAAACAAACCCGTGGCCCATCTATACAACAAAATAATGTTGCAAAAATAGAATGACATCCGGGCGATTTTGGTATAAGGAGCCCCGTCATTCAGAATGTGAAAACGCCAAAAACGTGCTACCTCTATCGTAGAACACGTCGGTACTGGGGTCGTTTTTATGGCGAAATCGTTTCTGACCGGCAGCACTCCCCAGCAGGGTTACTTCGCCATGTGTTTGATAATGTCTTATGTGTGTGTCATGTTTTTCTGTTGCGAGATGTGTATCAAATGCTATTTCTCCTCCTTAGAAAAACTGTGCCGATGTTGCACTGTAGTGCTGTAGGGTAGCCTTAAAATGTGCGTTGTTGCCTATGGCGTAAGGTACGTTTGTCGGTTTGCCCGTATATCGCTCTGAAAGTAACTTGTTTGGTGCGATACAGACATCTCGCGTTAACAACCTCAGGGAAACCCAGCTACCGCTCCTACCGTGCTGTGGCATGATTCTCTCTCGTCTTCGTCCAGGTTTCGACGTCCCTTAAGAGCCCCTCTCACCCCAGGTCACAGCATGCATTTGCTCTCATGATGCCAGCTGTAACCTTTGTGTGGACCTCGCGAGTCCACGATAATTCAAGCCGTTGCGGTATTCCAACCGCCAGCTTGGCGTATTCCCAGAAGTCAAAGCTTGATGTTCGCAAAGGTCGTACACGATCGATCGCGGTCTACATAGTACACCGTCCGGATCCTATAAGTTTCGATGCGATACGGTCTGTAGGATCTGTGTAGTCCAGATCCACCTCACAGGGAATGATGTGCCAGATCTTACAGGAGTCACATGCTTCGGTAAAAAGGTGCACCATTGTTTTGCTGAAGGTAATCACTTGACAAGCGTGATACCCCACCTCAAAGGTTGTTTTGAGCAAACATGGAACCCGCTGGCCAAACTCATGGCCTCGGTACAAAAATACTTCATCCTTGCAAAACAAAACGACTTTTTCCGACGAGTTTCAGCCAAGGAGGCAAACCATACAGAAAATAAGTGTGCTAAGAAGTGCTACCTTCATCGTTGAACGCGTCGGGAGTCATCCCACGGTACGGATTGCACTTTTTGGGCCAAAGGTGTATGGCCGGCTGAGCTCTTCAAGTAAGGAACTACCTAGTGGTTAGAGTGATAAGTTTGCTTGTGTTTTTGTTGGAGGACTAACGCATAAAAATGTTGGTCATGTTGTGTTGTTCGCGTAGGCAAGCGTGATACTGGTGGGGGTTTTTTATCGGCTCTTACTGACACAACATCGGCAGATGGCATGTGTGGCATTCGTGCCGGCGAGCTGGAGACTGCTCGACACCTCTTTGAATCTGCTGTGACTCACACACCATCGACAGGTGGCCTTTGTGGTGTTCGTGCTGGCGAGCGTGATGCTGGTGAACCAGGTTCTCGAGTCCGATGCCGTCCCGTGGGCAACCTTTGCCGCTGTGGTGTGCGCCGGGGTCGGGTACGTCTTCGTCCGTCGCGGGCGCACTGCGTTTGCTACGGAGAACCTCAAGGTGATTGTTGACTGGGACGCGTGCTACTATACATGTAGCACGTAAAGTATATTGTAATCAGCTGATTAAAACGGTGCATGTCGATGCTCTGTCTCGGAATTAAAAGCTGCGAAGGTATCACCGTAGTGACTGCGTAGATCGCTTGTGATGAGAAAAGAAGGCAAGATATAGTTTGGAAATAGGCGCTTGCGGCCAAAACGGTAGTAACCAAGGAAGACAAGAGGAGAGTAGAAGCAAAAGGGAGAGGACGAGACAAAAGGAGTCGAGCAAAGGAGTGGTTGGAGTGGGCGAGGCTGTCAAAATATCAACTTCGGGACAATGCTCATGCTACGGGCAGATGCACTCCTCGATTTGTTGAACTTGCCGACATTCCGTCCTCCAGTAACCTTCCTTGCGGTGTTCCCTGCAACATTCCCCGATACTTTGATTACAAAACACCTGTGAGAAGGAATAAACCTAAACTCTCCGCATATTTTAATTCCCCGATTGTCGAACAAGATGTATAGTGTTTTCATTCGTAGTGACCACGAACCAACTATGTACTAACACTGTAGTAGAACGTTTAGTCCATATTTCAATGTAGGACGAACTATTTCTGACTACCGGCGCTCCTCAACCGAGAAGCTATCCAATGCCCTTGGAATCCCTGTGAAATAATCCATTTGCGCCTGGGCGGGGGGATCGTCTACAGGGATAACTCCACAATTTTCTACCAAGCTCAGTGTTTGCGTGCCGTGTAGAGCTCTTGGCGTGACCAGCCTCCTGAAACGTAGGTGTGCTATTACCGCAGTATGCCTCCGGAACAAACAAAAGGCAGGAAATGTTTTGAAGGGCAGGGGGCCGGTTCTCCACATGTTCGTTTGAGTCGAGCCCTCCCCATGTGGCCGGTACTTCACCGCCAGATGATACGGCAGATGGTCTTTGTGGTGTTCGTGCTGGCGAGCGTGATACTGGTGAACTGGATTCTCGAGTCGGACGCTGTTCCGTGTGCAATCTTTGCTGCTGTGGTGTGCGCTGGGGTTGGGCACGTCTTCGTCCGTCGCGGACGCATTGCGTTCGCCGCGCAGAACCTCAAGGTGATTATGAAGTTCGACGAGTGCTTCGATAGGGGTAGCACGTTTAGGGCGAACTGTTTCTTACTGACGGGACTCCTCAACCGACGAGCTATCCTATACATGCTTTCGAATTACGTCTAGGCTATGGGATTGTTCACCGTGTTAACCCCACAACTCCTCTGAAGCTCAGTGTCTGCGTGAGGTGTAGAGCTCCTCGCGTGACGGGCCTCTTCAAACGTAGGTGCGTTTAATCGCAGCATGCCACCGGAACAAAAAACAGGCAGGGCATACATGAGGAGCTGGGCGTCGGTTCGTCGAAGTAGAGCTCGGTCCCAAGCGGCCGGTTCATCATCGCCAGATCCTTTGCGTTAGTATGTTGCGACACCAGGTGATATACGGGCTGTTTTTCATTGGTGCATTATGTGACTTACTTCACAGTGCGGGGCAATTTCCGCAAGGCAAAGGCTTTTGGCGAAGTGGGCTTGCCACTACGTCCTTTGTTAGAGTATGGACACTTTCCGGGCTGACCTCAATCCCCCCACAGCTTGCCCTTTCAACCTCGTTGGACGGTCTATGGGAACTTTCTTTGCTTACGAGCTTGCAGGTCACGCATATACTGTGGTAGGGGCGCGCCAGCAAGTTTCACATGGCTCCTCACTTGAGCAGCAGTTTTCCGTCACTCGAAGACAGACTTTGAATAAATGGTACGCTTACGCCTAGTCAACCATCACCTGGCCTAGATCCAAATCGAATAGCTCCAACGATATTTTGTGCAGTAGTTTCTCAGATGAAGGTATCTGTCAGCCGGAAGATTTTTGTCTCCAAAAGGTTCCACTGACGTATAATTCGTCAGGTGACCCCTTTGACCTCGACTGACCATCCTACGTTGTGTTTCTGGCTTTTCTCGCCGTCTCCACTGGAGCGCAGGTTGCCGCCATCGCGGTCAGGGCAATGCCCAAGGTATTCCTGTGGTCCCTCTCCGTGGCTGTCGTCCGACTTGCCTTGCTGGTAGCGGCCGGATACGCGTTGGAAGGCTCGAGGGCCGATATTCCAAACGTTCGTGGTGATGACGGTACTGTGTACAGCGCCGCCGATTGCGAACTGGTATTCCCCTTTATATGTCAGTGCAACGGGAAAGACGTCTCGGGTGGCAGTTGCAAAATTTCCTATAGCTTCGAGGAAATTGTGCTGAGATACTTCTGGGTGGGGACCATGGGGTGGGGCTTCGCCGTTTGCAACAACGTCATGACGGCAACGGTGGCGCGCTTGGTCTCCGTGTGGTGGTCATCCCCAGAGGACGTGGAGCCCGTGTGGAAGACGTTTCACTACGTCATGAATTCTTCTCTAGGGTGAGAATGGGAGGGAGTCATGCTTCGGTAGGGGTCTGCCCTATGATTTTGAAGAGAGGATTCCCACCTTGTAGGATATATTTACCTAACGCCGACACAAACGTTTAAGAACCATTGGGTGTGCGACTAAGGGGGCCATCTCATGGCTTACGTATTTAACAAAAGTATTATCATAACTGAAACGGTACGCGTACGAAAACAGGCAGTCGCTCTGTTAAGAGGTCGCGCCAGTGCAAAAGGCGTAGGCTAAAAAGTCCTACCCCTATTGTAGCATTTTAGATGGGTCTCGGTCGCCTTGTAAAACAGTGCTTGTCTGCTACTCCTGTCATTTATGTCGAGTGCCTTTGAATTCATATTTCGTGCGCCAGGTTATCGATAATGGTAACAGGGCTGGGATATAGCGTTGTTGTTCGTCTAGGTTCCCTCCTGACACCAACCAAAGTAGCGAAAGGCAACCAGAGTCGGCCTCGACTGCAAACCAATGTCATGGTTTCGCGGTGACACCGTATATGCGCGTCGGTATCGTAGTCGCGCTGTGAGCGTACGCCACTTGCATGATACAACATACGTATTTGATCGGAGTAAAAACACGAGCTGCAACATGGTGAGGGCCGATACGTTGACGCAAACATAACGAGGTCGGGTATTGAAATTAGATTCAACCATACTACTACAATATTTTATTTTATCATTTTTCACGTTCGAGCGAGACGATGTAGAACCGGCATGATTACTTCTGACTATCAACCCCTTCATAATTACGAGCGTCAGACAGAAAATGAGTTCTGCACACAGGTTGCTATTTTAATACCAGGTATAACGTGTGCAACGATACAGACGTAGCATGTGTCTAGCACGGTCTAGTTAAAACACTTCTGACTAACGGGGCTCTTAAACCGAGGGCGACGCACATGGTTTGGAATCCCATTTGCGTTTTTTTATTGGTAGTTGAACGCCTTCTGCCATGGGGTTGTTCATCGTATTATCATGGTGTGTGTGTGTTTCGGTCCCATTTATTCTTAGCGCCAGTTTGTTTGGACGCACCAGCCGGGGTCACACAGGGCGACGGGACACACAGAAGGTTTTCCCTCCCCTTTTCCTCCTGCGGTGCTTGCCGTATTGTTTATCGCGAAAGGGACCCAGGTGTCCCGTTCCCTCGTCAACATTTTAAGTCGAATTTTGTTTACTCACGAATAAAGTATCGCTTTCCACGCTATTAGCTTTTTTTTCACTCCGGAGAGATTCGAACCCGCAACATAGCCGTCAGAAGGTTTACGAGGTCACCAACTGAGCCACTGGGGACGGCAGTCATAACGGTTTGTGTGAGGCATATAGCTCTCTAGCAAAGGACCCTGAGAAGCATACATGCAGCCACGCTACGGTAGCATCAAACTTATGGTGGGCCCATTCGCGAGATCTGCGAAGTACCACGACTATCACATGTGTAGCACGGGGATTAGCATGGAAGTAAAAGCCCGAACTCGAATATGCCACGTTTTCGTCAACACAGAATTACACCCAAAAGCCACAACGAGGGTGTGGACGCCAATACTAGTACGCCCAATCTGTCTTTAACGCACCCTGCAATGAGGGTGGCACCTATTTTCCCTGAAGCTCCCCACTTGACGAGCTGCTTACCTCACCAAAAGAAGGCCTTTGACGAGAATCGAATCTGCAACCGGATTGATATTCCGATGCCCCAGGTATACGACGACCGATACTGTAAAACGATTCTGGCATTGCAATGGTGTTCATATAATAATAATACTGGGTAGTTCCATTGACTATTACAGTAGTTAGTTGTGCAACCCCATCAGTCTGAAATGTTTTGGACACCAAAGTTCCGCGCCTGTTGTGGCAAGCGTCCCCTACGCAGGGGTGTACTCAACGCATCGCTCCCCTTCGCCTGTTCCGTCTACGCGTGTTTCAACGCAGGACGCTGTGCAAAGGGTCCACGGTCGATGGTGTCATCGAGTGGCTGAGCAAAGGCTTACAGCTCTTGCCATCTCGCTTTCAGGGTTTCCCGTGCCTGCCATTTTCATTGTATGATTTCAGGATGATTTTCTGGGACCTCGATGGCCCTTGGTTGCCTTGGGGTGCCCTGGAGTATCTTGTGCAACCCTTGGGGGTGGTGTTTGGGCTCCCGACAATGCTTTTGAAGCTCGCCAGCAGCTATATCATGGGGTACACGGCCGTCTTCGTTGGTATGGAGGACATCAGCTTCTTCAAAGGTACGTCCAGTGGGTGGTGTTCGATGTTTTGTAGGCGTATTATCGTTGTCCATACAAGGATTCTACGTCTGTCTGTCGACGCAGCGCCTAGGGAAATCGATCCCGAGACCATGACCCAAATAATGAATTGGTCTTCTTGTAGAGAGAGGTAATTACGTAGAAGTATGGCTCGCTTCGCTCGCCGGCCGCCTTGCTGATACTTAAGTAAAATCAGCCATGAACTACATATACTTGATACAAGAAAGCGCAATCGATTCGACTGCGCCATATCACGGTAACAGCAGTGTGATACTACAATAGTATTGCTGATGTGATAGTAAGCACACACGTACATAACCGACCACAAATGGATGAAATCGCACGCTTGCTCGGTAGGAGCACGACTTACCACATTATAAATAGAAACACTAAAGTCCCACGCCAGAAGGACCGTGGGGTTTCATAAGGGAGGGGGGCGTTTACAACAGCTGGAGGAAAAGTTTAGCTAGAAAACAGAATTAACAACGTACTATTAATAGTGGTACTCCCGAAGTATGCCAGTGCCGGCCGGTATAGGCGAAGGCCAGTATACCGGAGGAAAACAAAATACTGTAGTAGTACCAAAAAAAAGAACAGGGCCATATCCCACAGCCACAAAAACACCTACTGACGCCCACGTAACGAACGACCCACCCTCCCACCCACCCATCTTCACCCACCCACCCATCCGCCTACCCACCCACCCACCCATCTTCACCCACCCACCCATCC
>JBBMKB010095096.1:0-10882 GCA_037833945.1 Alaria marginata | reverse complement strand
CACACACAGCTTGCGAAGTGAGTTTCGACGAAATCCTCGATCTCACAGCTGGAGTGTTTTTATATTTTTTTATAATCCTTGTACGGCTGCACGCCCTTCCTACTGTAGGCATGCTACCCGGCCGCACTTCGTACTCTGCTTGTGTTTTTTTCGCGTTCTCTACTTGTGTACATACAGCAGTACGCGGCAGATGTTAAAAATCGGACAATTAAGAATTTCAGGCTCATGTTTTAGAAAATAAATAAGTAAGAACAGGGCCTATTTTGTACTGAACAAGTTTCCCCACCAAAAAGTGTGGCTGTAGCTCTAAGGGGGTTCAAATGTTTTTCCGACAAGCTCCTGAATGCTATCATACGGTGGTAGTAGAGGTGCACCAACACCAAAGATTTTGTTGTGGGAATTCCTCACTTGAGGAGATCCATAGCCTCCCCCAAAAACCTGTTTTCGAGGAAACTGAAAGAGCAACCGGATGGACAAAAGTCCATTGATTGGCCTCTGGGTGTGTACAAAACACATTATATTGCAAAACAAGAATGCCATTCCGACGACAATTTTGGGTTTTAAGGGGCCTCCGTCGTTCAGAAAACGGTTTTGCCTAAAAGAGGTATGCCGTTATCGTATCGTACGTAGCGCGCGTCGGTAGGTGTGTGGCAGGTTTTACCTAAAACGTTTTCTTTTCTGTCTGACGGGCTTGTTGCTTCTAGCTAAGTACCTATCACGGGGTACCATACATAGTAAACAGGACCTACGGTTTACACAAAAACCTAAATATTTGCCTATTTTTTCTAACAATGTTTGGTTCTACTTACTAGGGTACCCCGTAATAATAGCTACGTATAGCTAATACCATTGCGAAATACTCTTTGTATTTTCCAACATGATGTCAAGCATTAAATGCTTACAAGGCCCCGGGATTGTTTTGTCGGGTTACACTTTCGACACATACATGCTATAATCAGTATTATAGCACCGTTTATTTTCCGGAGCTCCTGGCTTGAGGAGCTCTACATTATACCTCACCCCCATAAACTTATTTTGAGCAAAGTGAAAGTGCAACCCGAGGAAGAAAACCCATGACCTAATAGGTATGTCAAATATATATATATATATATGTGTGTATTGCTAAAACAAGAATAAAGGTTCCGACAATTTTGGGTAATAAGGAGACACGTGCTACGATAGAGGTGCGCCCATTTTTTTCTGGGGATCCTGACTTTAGGGCGCTCTGAACCTCATCGACCAGCTAATTTTGAGTAAACTGCAAGTGCAACCCGATGAACAAACCCATGGCCTAGGTATACAAAAAAAACGGACTGAAAAACATGGAGTTTCCGACGATTTTAGGTTAAGGAGCCCCGTCATTCAGAAAAAAAAGCCAAAAAGTGCTACCTCTATCTATCGTAGCACCCGTCCGGACCGCCGTCGTTCAAAAAGAGTTTAGCCAAACAAAGTGCTATGAATACCTCTATATGGTAGCAATGCGCGTCTTTCGTGATAGGTCAAAGTCGATCTTGGGTGTGCACAGATGTATAAGTTTCCTCAAAGAAGGCATCCAAGACGATGGTTGGTTGACCTCTACCGTACAGCATGCCCTGCGTCGGTCACCTCTTGAGGAGATTGCTCGACTCATCCAACGTGTCTTATTCCTGGCTTCTGGCTGGGCGCGTCTCAAACTCTTTGTTTGTTTGTGCGTTTCGTACCTACGTGTGCATTCATCGTCGTCAGCAATTCGACATCGATCGGATCTTAGCTCGGGGGGGCTGCTTGACCCAGCACGCTAAAGAAGTCAAGCTGGTACGAGACCCCCAGCTATTTTTGAAGTGGACGCCCCTCTACCCGCACCCTCTGTCCACGAGCTACAAGGTACGGTACGGTACGGACCCACGGTGTATGATGTGATCATCTTACGAGTGCATTTGTTTTAGGGCTATCGGATAGAAATGTTGATCTGCTTGCGCGAACGAAAATCTCGGAAGTCATGTTTCGGGTGAGACACTGAGCTCCTCATGTCAGGAGCTCAGAAGCTTATTGCTGCACCCCTGCCGTGAGATGACTCTTCAGTTACAAATAAAGAACGGCATTTCAACGATTTTGGGTTGAGGAGTCCACCGTCGGTCAGAACCTATTTGAGCACAAAGTGCTACACCTCTATCGTAGAACGCATCAATACTACTGTTAGTATAGAGATTCGTTTTACGATAGAGGTAGCACTTTTTGGCGTTTTTATTTTCTGGGTGACGGAGCTCCTTAACCCAAAATCGTCGGAATTTCATTCTATTTTTGCAATATGCTTTTTTATTATAGATGGGCCACGGGTTTGTTCATCGGACTGCACTTTCAGTTTGCTTAAAACCATTTTTTCGGTGAGGGTATAGAGCTCCTCAAGTGAGGAGCTTCAGAAAAAAAATGGTGAACGTCTATCGTGGAATGCGTCTAGACTAGCACTTTTTCGCTGAAACATTTAATGAACGACGGAGCTCTTAACGAAAACCTCGTCAGAAAGTCGTTCTTGCATTGCTGGTATGTTCGTTGTTTACATCTAGGGCTTTAGATGCCATCGGGGAGAGCATACATATTTTCTCCAAATTGGTTTTTGGGTGGGGGTATAGAGCTGCTCGAGTGAAGAGCCTCATTACGGGGGACTATACTATAGTTAATAGGACCTACGGTACACACAAAGTCCTATATATTTACCTATTTTTGAAAACCATATTTGGTCCTATTTATTATGGTCCCCCGTAATAGTAATATTACACTGACCTAAAATAGCACGCGTCTTAGCTCGTACATTCAGAGCTGCCTGCTTCCTGTGCCCGCCATGCTTTTTCGGATATTATCACGAAAACAACAGCTGTTTGACGGGTGCTACGATAGAGGTAGCACTTTTGGACTTTTTTGTTTCTGAATGACGTGGCTCCTTAACCCAAAATCGTCCGAAAAATCTTGTTTTTCAGTCCGATTGTTTTTGTACACATAGGCCAAGGGTCTGTTCATCGGGTTGCACTTTCAGTTTGCTCAAAATCAGTTGGTGGGTAAGGTTCAGAGCGTCCTAAAGTGAGGATTCCCAGAAAAAAACGGGCGCACCTCTATCGTAGCAGGTGTCGTTTGATGATCCTTCGGTCAACCTGTTTTCCACCGGCCGCGTGCCTTTGTCAAAACCTACTACAATACAGCTCTTCGACAACGAGCGAGAGCTTCGGCGACTGGCCGTTCTGCCTCCGGAAACCCGAATCTACGCGGCCGCAGCAGCCGGCCGAGCTTGGTGTGTGGAGGAGCTGTTCGCCCAAGGATGTCCGATACACAGCAAGCACGTAAGTGCGTCGTTAGGACAGACGGCGGTGGCACCATAGAGGTAAAGACGCGTTCTACGATAGAGGCAGCACTTCTTGGCGTTTTTAATTTCTGGATAACGGGGCTCCTTAACCCAAAATCGTCGGAATGTCATTCTATTTTTGCAATATGCTTTTTTCATATAGATGGGCCACGGGTTTGTTCATCAGATTGCACTTTCAGTTTAAAACAAAATCTGTTCTTCGATGAGGGTATATATAGAGCTCCTCAAAGCTCCTCAAGTGAGGAGCTTCAGAAAAAAAGGGTGCACCGCTATCATCGTAGAAACCGTCTTAACACTTTTTGGCGATACTGTTTTCCGTATGACGGGGGGTTCCTTATCCCAAAGTCGTCGGAATGCCATTCGTTCTAGGAATATCCAGGATTTTGTATATAGAAGAGCCTATTTAGTGACCCCGGATCTGAGATACGTCTAGGGAGGGAGAAGGAGGAAGACAAATTGCGAAGATAATAGATGGAAAGAGCAAAACAACACAAACAACAAAAAAGTTTTACGCCAGGGGTCTTGGTAATTGGGTTTGCACTTTCAGTCTACGACTCAAAAAATAAGTTGTTTAGGTGAGGTATACTGTAATACCGTAACACTCCTCACCGAAACCAAATGGTGGGCGCGCCCTATATGTGCAGGAGCAACCTGCACATAAGCTGTGCAGGTTGCGAAAGGTCAATTTCAAGCTTTCATGGTGGCTCAGACCAACCCGACCCCTGACGTAACCCTAACCCTAGGCCTAACCCACACCGAAGACTTTCATTTGTTCTCGCAATCCGACCAACATGTTATATGCTATGCGCTAGCCCAAAAACAAAACTGCCCGTACAATTATCATACCAACCGGTAGTTCCTCACTTGAGAAGCTCAACCGGTCAGGAACGTTTGGCCCCATAACGTGCAATAACCCCTACTGTGGGATGACTCTGGCGTACACACACCCATTCGACGAGTTTCCTGTGTCCTCAACTCGGAAGTGAAAACAGGAGCCTTAAGGTAGCACTTTTGAGTCGTTCTACGATAGCCCCCCCGAACTTTTTTTTATCGAAATCGCCGGTTTTGAAACCAGCTCCCGGCCGCATCTCCTGAAATACAATGCCTCTTGCCACCGTCAGATAGTCCTTTGCAAACAAGAACATATATTAAAATATGTTTTTAGTAGCATCCCTCTTCGTGTCGAGCAGCCATTAAAAGTTCGTCAAAGAAATTTGCTGGTTTTTGGGTGGGCTATCATAGAATGACACTATTCTGCGTTTTTATATTTTATGGATGACGGGGGCGCCTTAACCCAAAATTGTCGGAACGCCTTTCTATTTTTTTGCAATATCCTTTTTTTGCATAGATGCGTCACGGGTTTGTTCGTCGGATTTTGCGCTTTCAGTTTGCTCGAAATCAGTTTTTCGGTGAGGCATATAGAGCTCTTCAAGTATTGACCATCGTCAGAAAAAAACGTTCTGCACCTCTATCATCGTTGAGAATGTGTCCTTGGTCGATCCGAACATCCCTGATTCAGACATCGCTTATTTTATTCGTGTATCGTCGATTCGAATATCACTGATATAGACGTTGGATTGGCATTAGGTTGGATATATCAGTAGTGGGGCCTATATAAGGCGGTATAGTGTGAAGGCATTTTGGCCGCCTTATATCGAGAGGCCGCCCTATTCGTATTAGCAGTTGTACTCAGACTTACGGTCGTGTCAACCGATTTCAACCGCCCTATATCGGGTGACCGCCTTATATAGGCCCCACTACTGCAGCTGATTTTGACGTGTTTACGCACAACACGCCTCCTCTTGCCGTACCAGGGATCGGGGTTCACGGCGCTCCACGTGGCTGCGACGAACAACGACATCGACACGGTGCGAGTTCTCCTCAACCTAAAAGTCGACGTCAACGCCACGAACGTGAGATGCTAGAATACCTCCTACGATAATAGAGGTTCATCATTATTTTTCTGAAGCTCCTCACTTGAGGAGCTCTATATATATACCCTCACCGAAAAAAAAGGAGTTTGAGGAAACTGAAAGTGCAATCCGAGGATCAAACCCGTGGCCCGTCTTTACACAAAGAAGAAATTGAAAAAATAGAGTGATATTCCGACGATTCTGGGTTAAGGAGCCCCGTCATCCAGAAAATAAAAACGATAAAAATGTTACCTCTATCGTAGAACGTGAGATACTACCGTGCACGGCGCGCGCTCGCTACCGTAGGGAGGGGTGGAACGACTCATCCCACGGTAGAGGGAGGGAGATGAAAAATTATTGTCTGAGCTCCGCGCATAAGGAACGCACCACTGTATATCACCGGAAACAAAGACTTCGAAGAGTTATTTTGTTTCGCGCACCCCGGCCAGCGTTTTCTGTGCGAGGCTAGAGTCCTGAGACAAACATGCTCGTAAAAATTATCGTACCATCTGGAGTCGCTTACTTACTTGGGGAGCTCAACAGGTCAGAACCTATGGAGCAAGAAAGTGGTTCCCAGTGGACCGTGGGACTACTACTGTAGTCGCCACGTGTAAATGTTTATGACGATCACTTCGCATGAGGAGCTCTAACACCTCACCCAAGACGATCAAGGCTCCGGTTTACGCTATTATTCGAGGCACGTGCTACTATTAACTAGTACAGCGCTTTTGGGCGTTTTTCGCTTCTGAATGACGCGGTTCTTAAATCCCAACCAGTCGGGATATCTATGCTATTCTTCATTTTATTTTTGCTGTATGGCTTTTGTTTGTTGTATACCTAGGTCATGGGTTTTGTGAATCGGGCTGCACTTTCGGGCCGCTCAAAACAAAAGCAAGACAGTTGTTGGGGGCGAGAGGTATTACAGTAGATGCAGCTGTTCAAGATTATCCTACGGAGAAAGAAGAGGGTGCACACCTCTACCGGGCAGCATGTGTCTCTACTAGCTTGAGACGGGTGCTACGATAGAGGGAGCACTTTTTGGCTTTTTTGTTTCTGAATGACGGGGCTCCTTAACCCAAAATCGTCGGAAACTCCTTGTTTTTCAGTCCATTTTTTTGTTGTATACCTGGGCCATGGGTTTGTTCATCGGGTTGCACTTTCACTTTACTCAAAACCAGCTTTATCGTGGATGAGGTTCAGAGCGCCCTAAAGTGAGGATCCCCAGAAAAAAATGGGCGCACCTCTATCGTAGCATGTGTCTTGAGGAGATCTCTACACACCTCACCTAAACCCCCAACTTTTGGGAGAGCTTGCCATACTTAAGACGCGTTCTACGAAAGAGGTAGCACTTTTTGATGTTTTTATTTTCTGGATGACGGGGCTCCTCAACCGAAAATGACTTACTTATAGTATAGGAATGTCATTCTATTTTTGCCAAGTGTTTGTTTTGCGTAGATGGACCACGAGATTGTTCATTGGATTGCACTTTGGGTTTGCTCAAAAATCACTTACTATTAGTATAGAGCTCCTCAAGTGGGGAGCTTAAGAAAAACATGGTGCACCTCTATCGAAGAATGCGTCTTAACTAATCTTAACTACCCTCGGTGTTACTTCGTATACACCTAAGTAAGGCATATTTATGTACAACGAATGACCAACGCTGCGCGAGAGAGATGAACCAATTTGTTTACTGAAGCTCCTCGCTCGAGTAGCCCCATAAATAACCCACCCCAAAACCAGCTGTGTTTTGAGTAAACCGAAAAGGGCAGACCCGGCCAACAAACCCATGGCCTAGGTATACAAAACACAGCATATATATCGCAGAGCGAGAATGACGTTCCACCGATTTGGGGTTGAGGAGCTCCGTCGTTCGGAAAACATTACTTGTCAATGTGTGCTATGATGATCAACAGTATCATCGTTGCACGTTATGGCAAAAAGTGCACTAACCATTATTTGTCTGAGGATGGTCATTACATAAGGAGCTCTCTATACCTCACCCACAAACCTTTTCGAGTGAACTGAAAAGGCAACCTCATGACACCTAAATCAGCACCAACCCTAAGTAGGTCGTATGGCCAAATTAGGAGGAAAATGACGAAAATAGTTTCAAAATACCGTCATTCGAAAGCAAAATTTGCTAGCTCTGTCCTATTAATAGCACAACTGAGATTCCCATGCTGTTGCGTAGTTTCTCGGAAGAGGGGGGCCGCGGGTTAGACCGAGCTCATGTCTGGTTCTACGGTAGATCCCCCCAAATTTCTTGAACGAAATCGCCGGTTTTGAAACCAGCTCCACACCCTATCTCCTGAAATACGGTGCCGCTTGCCACCCCGACGTCATCGCTCGATAGTCCTTTCCAAAAGCAAGAAAATTCATGAAGATATACGTTTCACAGTATCCTTTATCGTGTCGGGAAGCCATGAAACGTTCGTTAAAGAAATCGCTGGTTTTGTGGGGGGTCTATCGTAGAACGAGTCTCGAGCCAAACAAGGCTATCCGTATCGCGGGACCCTTTGAGTTTTGTCGTCGGTAGGGCTCGGCCCCCCCAACAAACAGTTATCACCTCGTACTGTGTTTCGTGCTGTTGTTGTTTTTATCCGGCAATCATCATCAGCGTGCAGCAGCATCCATGGGGTTTCAACGTGGGTCACTCCCAAAACAATCCCAGAGATAAAAACAAGAAACAAACAAAGAGAAACAAAAAAAACTATCGAAGCTTGCACATATATATGTACACGAAGTCCAACCTTTTTCCACCGTGGAGTCATCCCACGGTAGGGGTGCAGCAATAAGTTTCTGAGCTGCTGACATGAGGAGCTCAATATCTCACCCGGAACATGACTTCCGAGATTTTCGTTCGCGCAACCCGATCAACATTTATATCCGCTAGTCTTAAAACACATACACTCGTAAAATGGTCATACCAACTGGTAGTTCCTCAGTTCAGGAGCTCAACGGGTCAGGAACGTTTGACCCCAAAACAGTGCAACCCCTACCCTGAGATGACTCCGTGTGTACCTGCGTCCGACTTAGCATCGATATGGTCCACCTGTTGCGCTTTGCCCCCACCCCCCTTTCCCCCATTCTGCTGCCGCCGCAACAACTACTGCCGCCGTAACCGTTTGTCAATAACACGCCTCCAGAAAAGCGGTGCAACTCCACTGTCTTGTGCAATAGGCGGAAGAGGAGGGGCGGAGGGGGAGTGCGCCAATCTTCTGCGAGAATCGGGGGGGGTTGTGCGACTGGTGGAAGGCGCGATCGTGCCGGGCTCTATCCTTGATGTGCCGTTGCGACGACCGCGGAGGGTGGTCGATGACAAGGCGGAGGATTTGGGGAGAATGGTATTTACCGGGCAGTTTTGAGGTCGCTATATATATATATATATACCCACGCGCTGGTTAGTATGCGCTGCCTGCGGAAGAAGAAGTGGGGGGTGGTGGATCTCGTCCTTCCGGGATTTTTTTAAAACTTAATTTGAACTATTACGGGGGAACGTAGTTAACAGGACCAAATATTGGTAGTAAAAATAGACAAATACATTTAGGTTTTTGTGTCTACCGTAGGTCCCTATTAACTACGTTCCCCCGTAATAATACGTAGTCGTACGAACTTTCGCGTATGTTTTGGTTCACATTTGGTCTAGATCTTGTATTTTATTGTGGGGTGTCTATACGATAGAAGAGGTGACCATTTTCGTTTGGTTTTGGTTTTCTGAATGACGGGGCTCCTTAACCCAAACTCGTCGAAATGGCATTGTTGCTTTGCAATATGCGCCTTTTTTGTATGCCTAGGCCATGGATCTGTCCATCCGGTTGCCCCTTTCAGTTTACTCCAGATCAGGACGTGTTCTACGAAGATAGGGGTAGCACGTTTCGGCGTTTTTTGTTTGCGAATGACGGGGCTCCTTAACCCAAAACCGTCGGAATGCCATTCTAGTGTTGCAATATATATTTTTTGTAAAGATGGGCCACGGGTTTGTTCGTCGGATTGCACTTTCAGCTTGCTCAAAATGAGCTTTCGGGTGAGGCATAGCGATCCTCAAGTGAGGACCCTCAGAAGGTAAATACCCTTAGAAGGCAAATACTAATGGTGCACCTATATCGTAGAACGCGTCTCCGTTCTTGACTTAACTATTAGTATGGAGCTCCCCAAGTAATGACCATCCTCAGAAACAAGCTTGGTACGCCTCTACCGCACTATTTGTACATGCGGCATACTAATTTCATAAAGTTATTTCAAATACGTCAGCTGTGAGTTCGATCAAATTGCTCATGGTCGATACTCAGCTTAACAAGCTGCGTGCTACTCCGGCCGCGCATTGTTTTGCGGATGCATCCCTCTTTCAAAATATATAGGGCATGGGCCTCCCTCCCTGGATGCTGCCAGAGGGTCAACAGGCCAATTTTACCCAAGGGGCGATTTGGTCCATAATCATTACGATTTAGTGTGTGGAGGTGTTCGAAATGGTTCAGAGACTTTTCCACATTCGAACGAGACGATAGGTGGCAGACTCTTAATAGAACACGCATTCTACGATAGAGGTGCAGCATGTTTTTTCTGAAGCTTCATACTTGAGGAGCTCTATGCCTCGCCGAAAAACTTAATTTTGAGCAAACTGAACGTGCAATCCGATGAGCAAACCCGTGGCCTATCTATTCAAAAAATAATATTGCAAAACCGGGATGACATTCCGACGATTTTGGGTTAAAGAGCCCGGTCTTCCAGAAAATAAAAACGCGAAAAAGTGCTACCTCTATCGTAGAACGCGTCAGAAAGATGGAGTGTCTGCCGAGGACGGTGCTTGCCGGGCAGTTTTGAGATGTCAAAGCACGTCGGTTGTGGCTTCTGCGGAAGAAGAAGAAGAAGTGAGGGAGGGGGGGGGTGATCATCTGGCAACAACGGGTAGAGTTTACTTTGTGCCAGAACTTTGATGAACAGTTCCGGAGTGTCTGAGGAGTAAGGATCTAGATGCCAAGTCGGATACAGGCCCATCATGGATCATGGAGACAGCATATTCGTTCATAAATCCGCATTTTTGGCCTGTTCTATTCATCATGCTCCACATGGGATTGTTCACGGGAAAGGTTTGCAGCCTCGGACAGATCAATATCTAGATAATCTGCAATATATCCTATAGCTGCCGTTATGTGATATTATTCAGGATCTGTATACGAAGTATGTAGCTAATACAGATCCAACCCATGAATCATGCGCTAGATTATGCAGATCGCACGGCTCCCACTATACAGATATTCCCTGAAAGATGTAGATATCATCATCAAGTGGAAATCGATGATGTATCCGACGTGTAAAAGGTTTGCGACCTCAGTTCGTGGAGCGATGTTAAAACCAATCGTCTCTCAAGCGGCACTACTCAACCGGCACTGCAACAGAGGGACCCCCACCGTAACGCCAATCCGAATCATAGACTCTCCGCACCGCTGCGGGTGTTCGTAAGAACCTCGCCGGCGTGTTACGGCCATCATCCGAGGGCGCCAAATACAAAAAAAGCCATCCTGACGGAATGAATTCCGGTTACCTCCTCCCCCCTCACCCTTTCCTCTCGCCCTGCCCCTGCTCCGTCCCCCCGCCCCCCCCCCTTCCTTCTTACCCTTCCCTTTCATAGTTCCCT
>JBBMKB010095085.1:0-10882 GCA_037833945.1 Alaria marginata | reverse complement strand
CACCCACGAACCCGCCATCGACGAACGCACCGAACGACCCACACCCACCCACATACCAAACCACGGCCCATATCTCCTTTGCTTGGTGGTAATGGTAATTACGCGTAACTCTACTTAAAACAAAGCTACAGTAACTCCTACTGGTATATATGATACCCACACTACAGTACTAGACTACTACTGTACCATAGACACAAAACAATACACCACTTTGGGAAAAAAAACACTCGAATGCATTTCGTCGGAGGCAATAACAAGTGTATTATCCGTCAGTTGCTAACTACTACAGTGCCGTATTTGTTTGGTTATCGCACGTACGCGGGTTGTGGCCAGACGGGTGGAGCGGGCCTTAAAGCGGGGTTGGGCGAATCTCCGCCTCGCGCCCCGCTCCATTATTATTGGCGACCCCGTGTGCGCGCCAACGATAGCGAGATTGGCTACAGTACAGGACACCTAATAAGAAACATAAATATGGACCCAGGCTGAGTTTCTTATTTAGGAGGGGGGGTGTGTTCAGCACTAACTTCAGTATAAAGGCTCCCGAAATTCTTATTTTCTTGTAAATATCAGCGTGCGTTTCTTATTGGCCTGTTTCTTATTAGGTGTCCTGTACTAAGTGCTTCTGTAGCCAGCCGACAACAGCAAGGCAAGCTACAAAACCGTTGAAGGCAAGATAGCACGAGACGAAGACAACAAACAGCGATGCCAAATATCCAAACCCAAAAGCCTGCCAGAGGCCACGTGGCCCCCGGCATTCTATAAACGTCAAGCCGTTGCCCACATCGCGGAAGGTCTGGTCATCCCCTCGCATACTACACACAAGCACTGTCTCTGTTTGCAGCTGCTGTAAGCAGCTCGTGGGGCACTGTAGCTGACGTTCTTGGTGGCTTCGTGAATCGATATAAAAAAAACGTTCGAGTCATTTTTTCGACAGGGTTTTGAAGTTTTAACTCGCACACAAAACCAGCGGTCCTGTATTTTTTTCTTAGTGGTTGCATGTATGTATGTGTAAAACAACGTCTTAGATACACCCCTTCTCCTATACCCCGAGGTGTGTGGGGGTGCCGGCGGCCCGCCTAGCCCAATGCAGTTACACATGATGGAAATTTCACACGGGACGAACTGAAAAATGCTCATTGCTCCCACCCTTGTGGTATTCTCGTCCAGTATCGGATCCGCCGCATTTTGGATTTTTACGGAATGAATAGAATGAAAAGCCGCGAAGTATAGTTTCAATATGCGCGCGACGTAATTTCTCCACGAAATTTCGATGTATTGCATCTGATGCTGCCTGATGACGGATCAATCGTGGCCAAATGTTAAAATGTTTTGCTGACAGCAGTGCCGATCTGGCTGAACTGCTGCTTGCTGCTTGCTGTGCATGGTGTGGTCTGTTGTGGTCGTCTGTGGTCTGTCTGTGGTGTTATGCCGCTTGTGCTGCTGTCAGCAGCCAGCGATTAATTACCCCGCTTGCATCACCAGTAGTAGTAGTAGTAGTAGTAGTAGTAGTAGTAGTAGTACTGTAGTCGTCGTCGTAGTAGTAGTAGTATTATAGTAGTAGCAAACTGCGCTACGTCCCGTAATTGATTGATATACCACTACGAAGATACTATTTTTATAAATAAGTAAACCAGTATAATAAGTTAACCTTTAAAATAAAGTCAATTAAAGTCTTTCCAAGCCATTTGAGTTATACATTATTAAAAAAGGAATATTCACTTTTTCAGCAATCTGCGAGAATGCTTCAAGCTCATCAAATTGTGCTAATTCTAGTAGCAGTAATAAAAAACGCGATACCCTGCCGCGCGGAACGTCGTGCTGCCGGGCCTCCGGGTTTCCTGCAGGCCAATGAAGCCACGGCCGAGTTGCTGGCATTTCGCCAGTATACGCTCGTCATGTCCGTACCCGTTCTTCCCCTTGTAGTAGGCTGTGTCGTTTTCTTTCTTCGAGGGTTGTTAGGTTTATTTTTTTCGATTCTTCGGTTTCTTATTGAATCAGTGCGTCGCTCTCGCTCGGGCGATCGACCTCGTCGCTCGGTTGATAGTGGTTGGCGGCCTCTTGGACCGCCGTCGTCGCTCGGTCGGTCACGCCGTCTCCTTTGTTAATAGTACGAGTAGTACTACTCCGAGCACACCTCGTATTCTCGCCCAACATTGGAACCGCCGCATTTTGGATTTTTACAGAATGAATACAACGAAAAGCCCCGAAATGTAGTTTCAACTTACGCGCGTACAATTTCTCCACGAAATTTCGATACATTTACATTTGCACGGATCGATCGTGGCCAAATGTTAAAATGTTTTGGTGAGAGCAGTGCCGATCTGGCTGAACTGTGGCTTGCTGCTTGCTGCTTGCTGCTTGCTGCTTGCTGCTTGCTGTGCATGGTGTTGTCTGTTGTGGTCTGTGGTCTGTCTGTGGTGTACCGCTCAGCTCGTACCGCTTGTGCTGCTGTCAGCAGCCAGCGATCAATGACCCCGCCTGCATCACCGGTAGTATTAATAGTATGTACAGTACCTGGTAATTGATACTGGTATGATACACCACAGGTACACAGCGGCAGTAGTCGATACTCTCGTATTATCCTACTGTACGTAATTATTCGAGAACGGTCTGTTGCGGTTGCCGCGTCTTCTTCGATCTCTCTCGTATTTCATAGCAGCAATACTCGTAGTTCTGCTCCTCGTCGAGCTTGTTCAGTAGTATCAGCATCGTTGCCATCATGGCTACGAGACATACGCTCTTCGCGCTTGGGTTGTTAGTCGTACAACAGGCCGTGGCGCAGACGACGTCGACGGTGTCAATTGAGAGCTGCATCGGTCTTGGCGCGGGCGTACTAGAAGCTACTCTCGGAACGGCGTCGTCGTTAGACCTCGCCAAGGACATCACCTGCGATGACTACATCACCATCGCAAGCGGCCAATACATCACAAAACGCAGTGCTGCTGGCGCCTATGACGGGGGGGACCTCCTCGGCACAGTCCTCGCGAAGAACAGAATCGCCACCGACCGTGGAGGAAGCTCCACTCGCAGCACAGACGACAACAGCGGCACATACCTTTCCTGCAGCGTCGCCATTACTTACCATCGTGCCGACCGCTGCCCAGTCATCGCCTGTGGTCAAGAAGTCGTCTTCAGCACAATCGCCGCCTGCGGCGGAATCAGCATCATCTGCAGTTGATGCGTCGCCTGCAGCTCAGACGCCGCTTACGGCGGAGGCGTCATTCTTAGCGCGAACGCGGAATGCAAAAGCGGAAGCAACGGCAGCAATGACACAGACCGACTCCGCAGCGCAACCGCCGTCTGCTGCGCAACCATCGACCACACGCAGTGGAAATATCGCCTCTGGCCAAGGCATCCCCCCCAGGTGCAATCGCTGCCAACATCGGAATCGCCATCGGCAGTGGACGCGTCACCCACAGCACAGCCGCCACCAATAGCCGATACCAAGAAGTGTTCAGCGCAATTTCGGTCAACATTGAAATCACCCCCCACAATGGAAGCGCTGCCGGCAAGGAAAGCGCCGCGGGCATTAGAAGTACCATCTGAAACGGCGGTGAAAGCGCAGCCGGCATTGGAAACTCCGCCCGCGGCTAGGACATCGAATGTATTCGATGCGTTGTCGCCGGTGTAACCACCGACAAAAGTGAAGGCACCGCCAACAACAGTGGGAGCAGCACTCGGGTAACACACACATCGCCGGCGGCGCAGGCCTAAACCTGCAGCGCAATCATCGTGTATCGTGGAACCGTCGACCACAGCCTAATCGTTTTGCGTATGGTCGAGGAGATGTCTTCAGCGCAATCCCCGCATACGACGGGATCGGCGCCTGTCATTGCGCAATTGTTGCCTACCGATCAGTTGCCAAACGCAGCCCAGTCACCTCGTATGGCCAAGACGTTGCCCTCAGCGCCACCCAAAGCCGTAGAAGTCAATACTTCGGAACATCAATTTGGAGGGAAATGAAAGAACCGTGTGGGTATCTAAATTATAAACCACTTTATTTGAGCCAGCAAGCGATGCCAGCACAGTTGTTACTTGACGGTACGGTTCTGCTATTGTTGTCGCTACGCACGATTTGTGAGGGGGCAAGTATTTGAGCTTGCCCTCAGTCGGGCGTGTTGCGAGATGTTCCTAAGGTTTCTTCACCGCACAGCCCTCCGGCTGTGACGTCGTTTTTCCCGTCTAATGTTGTTTTCGGGGGCCTTATCTGGCTGGCTGTAGCCGTGAGGGGCCTGTAATGCGCGGACGATCTGGCTTGCGACTCTGAGATACTTGGACTCGAGTTATTTCGTAGCCTTGCGCCCATCAACGCAGGTCCCGGGTTCTCTGTAGGCGTGGGTGGTCACCAGGAGAGTCGCCGCCTTGTCCGTCACCAAGTATAGGATCGCAGGCGGGTCCTGATGGACCCTGTCGAATGCGACCTCGCTTTGCAGCAGGGTCGCCCCAGGAGTGTACAGTGTACGCAACCCAAGTGTCAACAGTGGTGCAGGAGGGATAATGTTAATAATCGCGAGTGACAGCTTCACGCTTTACGGTTACATAATAGGCGTTTCGTAATAGTAGGGGGCGCGTCTGGTGCGGTCCCTCCCTTGCTTGTCTGTAAGAAGATTTCTGCTCACAACTTTCCAACCTTCCAACCTACCTTCCTTGGTCATCGTCTATCGACCACGGAGTAAAGTAATAGAGTTACCATCTATCCATTGCCTCGCTGGGAGATACCATCCAGCGTAGACTTGTGCACCAGACGCCTGCTGATCTCCTTCGAGACACATGCGAGCGCACCTTCGAACTGCGGCCGGATCATCATTTAAGCTGAGGTTTGGTCTCTATTCTATCCGATTCATGTTGGAGAAATAGTTAATATGCATACTCGTAGTCTATGCATGTTCACCCTACCATGCAGGAACTCTATGCATGTCTCGTTTGCTAAATTATGATGCTAGCCCTCAGCCAAATTCGTCCCGATCCGTTACATGGTGTCCAATCCGAGAATCGAACTAGGGTTTCTCATGGCCGTAGCCCTCAGCCTAGTTCGTCCCGATCCGTTACAATAGTTTTAGTGTGTCCCTCGATCGTTTCCGCTTGGTCTATTTCCTCAGTCGGCCTGGCCTGACTCCATTATATGGCAAATATGCCAAGGCGTCGTATGATGAGAACGAAGCTTGTCTTTTTGTGCCAGTCTTCGGGTTTCTCGCAGTTGTATGACTTGATTCCTCGGAAGACGTCGATGAGACTGCTGGTGGTGTTACCGGTGACACTCTCCAATATTTTCACAATAGTGAAGTTCGCAGATAATGTAGTCGCTCACAGAAGGTAGCTATGTAGGTGCAGCTACTGCAGCAGCAGCAGCAGCAGCAGCTCCAGATGGTGAAGATCTTGGTAGCTCTGTGGTGAAGCTTACGGTGGAAGCAGCAGCTCGGGTCTGAAGTAGTCTTCACTCGCTCGATCTAACTGGTGACTCGCAGATCTGCAGTGTTTTCGAGATTCGAGGCTTATAACCTATTAGGGGGATCCCCGCATACCTTGGGTGGCTGCTGAGTTACGCCAGACAGCCCACAGAAAGCAAGCACGGTCAGTAGGGATCAGCTGGCTGGTTGCTGCGTGAGCTTCGGCTCCAAAGAGATGGCGAACTGTGTTGATGATCGATGGTGTCCCAGAGAGCAAAGATGGAGAGGAATGAGATGCCTATCATACGAAGTGCGCACCCGAGGCGCGATCGATCACACTCGACGGAGCAGAAAGAAAACTGTACGCGAGACCCGCGAAACGCGGTGTGAGCCTTGGCCTCAAAAACTGAATGAAAATATCTAGAAATCAATTCGAGCGATTCTTGGGGTTCCGCCGCATGAAACATGACAACTGACTACACATTCTGAAACTGCTACAACAGCTGACTACGCTGCTCATGTGCACTACGAGTTAGACCATATGACTGTGATACCGACAGCGAATCGATAGTACTGACTACGACTGTTGCAGAGAAAAATAATCCCTGACACGACGCCTCGATGGAGGAAGCATAATCGCTATATGATACCAGGTGGAGGGGACTTAGGGCCCGGCCCGTCTTACCGAAGAAATGCAAAAATCGCAGTTCGATTGTATTTTAGAATTTAATTTAATTTGCATCTGATTGGTCGAAAAATGAATCACCAAGCAGGCATTTTCATGATTGGGACAAGTGAAATTCGAAAAATTGAACTCCACAAGAAGTCCTGAAATACTTATTTCGTCGAATTTGGTGGAAAATTGAATTAAATGTAGGGAGGTTGTGCACCTAGACATGGCATGTTCCACGTAACCGAAGCAGGCCATGCGAATTTATGCCGAGTCATCAGCTGATTCAGAGGCGAAAAGCCATCATTGCGGGAGGTAGGACCACCGGAGCAGCTGCAGTGCGACCTCCGGAGGCCCTCAGCTAAGCCTAGACCGCGCTACGACGCCTAAAACAATTCAAGGCCGCCGCAAACCAAGGTTTCCGTTGCCTTGCACCTCCAAAGTTACACGAGCATCCATCACATCAGGACTTCCATCAGAAGTTCGATCGCTGTGTCCGCGTCGCTGCTGCCCGCATGGGGTTATGGGGCTGCGCCAGCTCACCTAGGAAATTCCTAGAACAATCGACTAGCCTCCTAACTGGTGCCGGCAAAAAAAACTGCCCCTAGCCGCGGCGCTCCCGGAAGGACGCCAGCCTTTACTCGCCTCGTTGGTTGCCCACGGGTGTTCGTTGACCGGTTCACGTATTTCGAATTATAAAACACACTATCAATACGCCTTTCCTCGACCAAAAGCAGAGTCGTCTGTTTCTGGTAATTTTCCAAAAATTGAATTCAAATTATTTAAAAAAAAACGAATTGCCCGGTATGATTTTGGCATTTCTTCGCCAAGACGGGCCCTTACCGGATGGAGTACGTAAACCAGCTTGGTTCTAGAGGTACTCTTCTTGTCTGATACTTACTGCAGTTGTTATTCCGTTCTATTTCTTCGGAAAGTTACGACTCTCAATACTTGGGTTGGTGTACTGCCCCTTGTGTGAACCTTTACGTGTGGTATCTGGACGCCACGAAGATCTACAGCATACACTTCAACGCCATGCACTCAAAAAACAGGTACATAAACAAAAAGAGAGCTCACGGAACACTACAGAAAGTGGCCTTATTACTACAGTACATGCCTTATGACATGAACTTGTCCTTGTCTGTCTGTACTAGATACGACCGAGCAGTCACTTGGCGGGCCAAACGCCATGAAATCGACAAAACAAATAGCTTTCAAAGGGAAACTGCGGGCACCAAATAAATGTCTTTCTCGACCAGGGATTTTCAACCAATCAAAAATTTCCATTAAAAACAAACTGACCAATGGAAAAACTACGGGCACCAAAAGTCTTGTTCGGTACGCAATATGTAATTATTAGAGACTCACGAGAAAGGTCGAGCTCCCGCGACGACCTCGCCATTATCCCCGCCGCTCTGTGAAATTCGCATCGCCCTTATAGCTTACACCGATAGACTATGAATTTACTTATAACGTTGCCACTTGTGCGAGCCAATACTTGGCGCGTTCCCTCCGCTCAGTGTCCGTTCAAGCGTGCTCTCTGTTTGCGCGCTCGTTCCCGAGCTTGGCCGAAGCGGCGCAGGAGTTGTGCAGTCGCGCTAGCAAGACCACCAGCGCCCACGCCCTTCCACCGCCATGCCTGCGACTCGATCTTCCGCAAATAGCACTAATACTAGCAGTATAAATGCAGTAGGGGTCCCTCAGTAGTGCCGGTTGAGTAGTGCCGGTTGCCGCAGTAGGGCCGGTAGAATCTCTTGGCACAGATGGGAATGATCTATAGTGGCAGTGTACGGAGTAGTGACGGTCGCCGCTATAGTGCCGGTATTTCCGGCTGGCACATACCAGCACTATAGCGGGTCCACTGTGATCTGATTGTACAAGGCACAGCACTGCAGCAACTGTAACTATGTACGAGTAGAGCGATCGGATCGGATCTCGGCATGCCTACGCAACCCAGCAGCAGCAGCAGCAGCAGCAGCAGCAAGTACAACTTTGTGGAGCTACCGGTCCGTATCTTGCTCTACAGCAGTGATATTTCAGGACTGCCTACAAATATAACATCGAAAAAAACACTGGCTATTGTATGCATCCTTTAATCTAACTACAGTATGGCAAATACGACAACAACAAAAACGATGCAACACGAGGATCGCGCCGCTCTCCCACCGTCCGTCTTTCTCACGTGAAACACACATCATACAGCATAAGTAATGCGGCTGAAAGTACATGCGTACAGGAAATTGATCATACGATACAACCGCGCAACCTAAAAAAAGAGCACCTCGCCGGGAAACAGCACGCGAATGCCATCATTCGCTGCAATACACACACCAAGTATTAACCATCTAACTATATATTACTGCTATACCAGGTACACTGCAAAAACGATTCAACCGTAAATCTAGGTATCATAGTGTGTACCTTCCCAATCCAGGTGCCAGCGATGTCAAAACAACGAGAGCAACGACACAAGTAAATATAATCAAACGAAAAGCAGGAAACGTCATCTGTCTCCCACTGTAATTGCCAGGTAGGCGGTGCCACAACACGAAGGCTCTTATGCCATGCGACGGCCATCGGTCGTTGCCTCGGGCCGAGGCTTAACTCACCGCCAACAACAACTAAGGAAGGGGAGTGCCAATACGTCAGAGGGAGAGACCCCACACAGGTCACGTTGGAATACGTGACATTATTACGGTCTATATTGCTGTTAACAGCTGAACCCCCTGTTCTCTGCGCGATGCAGCCTCTGCTGACGAAGAACGTCGCTCCTCAGCCGCCTTGCACTTGATGTAGAACGACCACGCCACCTGCCGGAAGACACAGAACATCCGACGATGACAATTTGAGTTGCCTTCGCACAATTATGAAACAATTGTTAACGACAGCTGTCGACGTAGTAGTCAACTGACTGAAGGTTTTACCACGATCGTCCGCAACAAAAACACCACCAGCTCTCCGGTGGGATACGAAAACCAGTCTAAAAATCAACGCAAAAATTGGCACAATGTGCAGCGCGTAATTAATTCCAGTATAAAGAACGATTGCTCGTGTCCCTTTTCGGCTGATAACAAGGCACGGTTTCGTGTTTAAAATTAGATGCGGGAAGGCAAAAGCACAGATCCCAGTTTAAGCGTCTGCTTCGGCGATGGAAAGTAATTAATATGAGTCATCCCGCGGTAAGGGTTGGACTGTTGGGGCCAAAAGTTTATGGTCTGTTGGGCTCCTCAAGTGAAGACCTACCGGTTCGTATGCCAATCTTACGAGTATACTTTGTTTAGGACTATTTAGCGCATAGAAATGTTGGTCGGGCTGCTCGTACGAATGTCCTTGAAGTAAGGTTTCGACTGAGATATTGAGCTCCTCATGCTAGGAGCCCACAAATATCTGCTCACCCCTACCGTGGGATGCCTCATGTCTTAAACTAGTTGGAATTCATTACATCCTTCAACTACTACCGTATATGTCATATAGCATAAGGTCATGTTTTCCCATCCGGCCGATCAATATATTCAGCACATGCTTAAAACAAGCGCCGATCACCGATCACTCCTCAACAGCTGGTATATAAAACAGACAGAAAGAAGACGACCCAGAGAAACCAAACAAGAGAACCAACGTTCACTTCTTCACGTGCAACCGGCACGTGTGATTGGTACATAAGACTATTCGCGATGCCTAATGGTCAGGCGCCAATAATGTTCAACTCTTCATGAAAACGGAAACGATTTGTACACGTATTATACATGATTCGCGGTGCCCGAAATAGGATATTCTTGTACTACTACTTTCACCACATCATCATCGCCCTGCCCTGTCAACAAGGTACATATTAACTGGAACCAGAGGCAAACGACAAGAGCGGAAACACGGAAAAAAAAAAAAATAGTCCACCCCCCCTCCCTCCGAACTGCGCGACACAACCCAGCTGGTTACAAACAGGGGTCGCCAACGAGCCAGGAAAGCCATACAGGAGGAAACCCGACCAGTCTACTGTAGGTAGAAAAATGTGCGAAAACCGAATAAGCTATATATAGTCTGCGGCTATACCTATTACGGGGGAACGTAGTTAACAGGACCAAATATTGGTAGTAAAAGTAGATAAATATATAGGTTTTTGTGTCGACCGTAGGTCCTACTAACTATGTTCCCCCGTAATAGTATACCACACAGTAGGAAAACCGGCCAAAGTAGGTAGAAAAAGGTGAGAAAACAAAACATGCTATATTCAACGTATAGATAGCAACAGTAGGAAACCCGACTGCGCTACACAGGTAAAAAATGTGGAGCCCTTTTTCCATTGCAAAAATGATCCCACACTAGTTCCAAGTAGTTGGTTCCCAAACCGAGGGTGCTGTTTTAAAACTCGAAAGGCACATAATTCATCTCTGAACGCCCATTATCGCAATATTTTAGAGTTTTACATATATCTCTATCGTTGTCATCAGGATGTAGCGTCTCTGACCTTGAAGTAGTACGCGAGCAACAAGGCGTGCACCGCTTGCCCGGCCAGCACCTTTCCGGAGACCGTTCCGAAAGACTGCGCGAGCATCGCCGCGCTGAAGCAGAAGAACATCGGAAATATCGCTGAGTAGACTTTTGCTTCCGCCTGTTTCTCCATGTAAGCCGCCCTCAACCCGAGGAGGGAGAAATTAACCAGGACGATGCCTGCGGGAGGGGGGGAGGGGGGGTTAAGATAAGGCCAGCAAATGATAAGGGCGGCCCGAGCGTCGCCAGATAAATAGTGGGGGGGGGGGGGGTGTACTCATTTCTTGCATAGCCGTAGTCATAAGACCATAGACCCTCTCATCCCTACAATGCCGGG